>JAWPHD010005980.1:0-152547 GCA_037043455.1 Cyrtodaria siliqua
GCGTAACAAGACAGATCTAGAATTATATACATGTAGCTATAACACAGGAGGATTATTGGGGGGGGAAACAGTTATTGCAGTGGAAACACATTCTTGTACCAATATTTGACAGTGATGGAGCTTAATTATAGAAACTGTTATTTTCAGTTGCTTCTAGCTAGGTTATTGTGGGAATAAACACTCTTTTTTTGTGAGAAGTACATATTATAGCTTGACTGACTTGCTTTAAATAGAATTAAGCCAACTGATAGTTTTGATAGTCAGTTTCTAGTTCTGCCCACTATTGTCCAGGGGTCAAGTTCCCACAGACATTGGCCACGTGACCTATTGTATTAGAGTTGTTTAATTGTGGAACTTCATGTGCTTTTCTTACAGGTGTAAATGCCAATTGTACTTTTAATTGGCTCTTATCTCTAGTGGATATAAGCTTGATTGACAGATTGGAACTGTGTATCAAATTAACCTCGAGTTACTGAGTGTTTTTGATATCACTGAAAGTTTCCAGCTTCCTGGGTATTTCTATATGAAGATGGTAAAACTCAAGAACCACTCCACATTTATGGAGGGGAAAAAATGGATTCCCAATTAACTCATAGCTCAATTAACATGGCATCAATACTTAGACATCTTCATCCTATTGTTGATGTTGAAGTGTATTGAAATAGGTTTTATTATAATACAGTTGCACATGCTATTGTATCATAGGTTTGATTGGTTGAAATGGAGAAATGATTGACAACTGGCGTCATATTAACTGGAGTCCATTGGCACAATGCGTCAAGAATGAATACTGTATTGTAAGCTTCTACATATAGAATAGAGGTTATGAAGAGAAATCTTCACCATTAAGAAAACGAAAGGGAGGGAGCATAGCGATCATCCGCAGTTTCTTAATGGTGAAGATTTCTCTTCATAGACTCTATCCGACTTAGTGTTTACCATATCGATATTCTCTATATAGGTCCTGCTCTAAACCATGAAGAGCACTTGTAGTAAATTATTCATGAATAAATGTAGCCATGAGTATTTGAAATTCTGAGCCATCTGATTGGCTTGAAAAGTAGGATAAACACTAAAATGTCTTTATGCAGATAAAACTCATTATAAGAGCGACTTGCTTTATTGCATAGGTTCTAGTCCTACAGAACAATTGTATCAAATTAAAGGGACACACGGTAATCTAGAATTTATTTAAACTTGCAGCATTCTTTTAACATTAAAATGAACTTGCAGATTTGCAAATCGTTATTAATAATTATTTCAATTATTCAGAGCAAATTGTGGTTGCATATAACTTATTGTTGATAATATTGCAGCAATAATATATTAAAACCTATTGTAGAAAATAAATGAATTGTATTACCTTTTATTTAAATCTCTGCAAGTTAATTTTAAAGTCAAAATGATACTGATTTAATAATTGTAATGTTTGATAACTACCATACTTAAAGATTGCCATGTGTCCCTTTAAGACCTATTTTGGAGCCAAGCTGTATACCAGTAACTACGAAAGGAGTTGAAACATCCAGTCCGGTTTCCTGTATTTATGTTTGGAAACTGCTTTATTTTCAGTTCGTCACTCGGTACCAATCGCCCGTACAGAGGTGTGGGAGGAGGAGCCATATTCTGCCAGACTTAGATGGCATCGGGCCTACATATCACCGTACAGCTCTTCACCATTGAGATACAGGTACTTAAGCCAGAGTTGTTGTTTTTCAGTTCTCAGTATTATAGATCACAGTGTATGTATCACCCTAATTTTTGTATCAAAAAAAAGAAATCCAACAAGTCTTTTTGTTGTTTTTTCAAAAAAAAAAAAGAAGAAAAATGGCAAAAGAAGTATCCGATATCCATATTTTGGTCACACATATTTCAAATAACCATGTGATCATGTTTAAAAATAGATGTAAAATCACTTTTAAAGCATTGTTCTATTTTTTTACGCAATTTAAATATTTCCAGTCGTACTAAAATAGTCATTTCTCAAATAGCGGTACATTGTGGTTTAAAACAAATATTCTTAATTTGTTAGTATAAAGTAGGCATCATTAATTTAGTAAAATCTGATAAAAAACAACAAAAAATAATTATTCCAAAGTTTATTAGCCCAAGCAGCTTAAAACTAAATATGTCTATAAATAAATAAAGATATTTAAACAGTGCCTTAGTGTCCCTACATAAATAAAAAATAAAAATAAAATCTACTAAAATTTCCCTTCACTTTATTTTTTATCTTACATATTCAGAATTGAGATGCAGGAAGCCGGAGTTAGCACAGAGAATGATCAGTGGCGGGAAGTGGCCACAGACATCACCACCACGGACTTCACCGTACCGGAGATCAGCCCCAAAAAAGATTACAACTTCAGGATCCGAGCAGAGATGGAGAACGGAGATATCAGTGATGCCACACCACCCATACAGTATTATAGATCACAGTGTATGTATCACACCACCCATACAGTATTATAGATCACAGTGTATGTATCATACAGTATTACAGATCACAATGTATGTATCACACCACCCATACAGTATTACAGATCACAATGTATGTATCACACCACCCATACAGTGTTACAGATCACAGTGTATGTATCACACCCACCCATACAGTATTATAGATCACAGTGTATGTGTCCACACTCATACAGTATTATAGATCACAGTGTATGTGTCACACTCACACAGTATTATAGATCACAATGTATGTGTCACACCCATTACAGTATTATAGATCACAGTGTATGTGTCACACCCATACAGTATTATAGATCACAGTGTAATGTGTCACACTCATACAGTATTATAGATCACAGTGTATGTGTCACACTCATACAGTATTATAGATCACAGTGTATGTGTCACACTCATACAGTATTATAAGATCACAGTGTATGTGTCACACTCATACAGTATTATAGATCACAGTGTATGTGTCACACTCATACAGTATTATAGATCACAGTGTATGTGTCACACTCATACAGTATTATAGATCACAGTGTATGTGTCACACTCATACAGTATTATAGATCACAGTGTATGTGTCACACTCATACAGTATTATAGATCACAGTGTATGTGTCACACTCATACAGTATTATAGATCACAGTGTATGTGTCACACTCATACAGTATTATAGATCACAGTGTATGTGTCACACCCATACAGTATTATAGATCACAGTGTTAAGTGTTCACACCCATACAGTATTATAGATCACAGTGTATGTGTCACACCCATACAGTATTATAGATCACAGTGTATGTGTCACACTCATACAGTATTATAGATCACAGTGTATGTGTCACACTCATACAGTATTATAGATCACAGTGTATGTGTCACACTCATACAGTATAATAGATCACAGTGTATGTGTCACACTCATACAGTATTATAGATCACAGTGTATGTATCACACTCATACAGTATTATAGATCACAGTGTATGTGTCACACCCATACAGTATTATAGATCACAGTGTATGTAACACAACATAATAAATAAAGTTTATTCTTCTTTTTCCTCCATAAAAGAAAATAATTCTAGGGACATTAAATTTAGATCTACTGGACGAAAGCCAGATGAGATTATGGAATGGCATGTTTTCCATCGTCGTCTGTCCATTAACTTTTTGTTTACGGATCTCGACTTAGCGATCACAATGTCATCCGGTTGTATGTGTGTCAGTTTGTTAGTTCCATCCATGCGTCCGATTTTAATTTCTTAGTATCTTTTTTGTTACTTAAAGGATTTTCACCCAAACTCCACCAGAATGTTCATTATATGGATCCAACATCACGTACAGAATTTCGGATTAATGTGATCTACTTTGAAAAAAATATAGGTTATATCCGATCTCCGCTAAGACATGCGTATCTTGCTTCTTTCTCTCAGGATTTTCACCAAACTCAACCAGAATGTTTTCTTATATACATCTAACATCAACTGCAAAATTTTGGGTTTCTGTGACGTACTTTTGACAAAATATAGGTCACGTCCTGTCTCCGCAACGACATGCATATCTTGCTTCTGTCTTGCAGGATTTTCACCAAACTTCACCAGAATGTTCCTTATATATGCATCTAACATTATGCGCAAAATTAGAACTAAAAAGTCGCTGTGACCTTCTTCCGACGGAATATAGTTCACGTCCAGTCTCCGCTGCGACGTACATATCTTGCTTCTGTCTCGCAGGATTTTCACCAAACTTCATTACAGTGTTCCTTATATGCATGTGCAAAATTTTGGTTCGTTGTGGTCTACTTTCCATGAAATATAGGTCACACCCGGTCTCCGCTATGATGGGTATACACCACAGTTAATGACATTAATTAAATTGAATATTAAATATGTCATGAACGAATATCTCTTGGGATTGACATTGCCATTGGTCAAATAAAAAAATCTGGACTTCTTCATATACTGTAAGGAAAAAGAAATGCGACACAGGAATTTCCGCTATATATTGTATGTACAATATGCTGCTGTTAATCGAATTGTACATGGCTACGTAAGATCTTTCCTTTCGGAAAAAAGACTAAAACAACATGTAACACAGCAGATAGTATTCCTGCAAAGTTTCATTATTGACAGAGTATGGTTTGGCTCAAGCATGTGAGCAAAATTTTGCAAACTCTTTAAGTTAAATACAGTATTGAACTGGCTCAATTTTTCGAAGAGGAACCATCCAGATTTATGAATTTCTTGTTACAACGTGTACTGTGATTAAAACGTCTAAAACATCACAGTTGTGTCCTTTCTCTAACTAACGGCAACTTTTTTTTTACAAAACATCACGGGATTTCCTTGCAATATATATATGGAATTAAGTGTGCAGTATATACAATATATAGTGGAAATACCTGTGTCGCGTGTCTTTTTCCTTTCAGTATATTTTGTTGCTAACACTTTAGCACTTTATTATGCATTTGTTCTTTACCAAACATTATCAGGGTCTTATATATCAATGTAATTTCGGACAAGTTTGAAAACCATCTAGATCGGAATAGTAATACTGGAGTTATGGCCCTTGCTTTACTGAAAAATGCCATATTTTGCCTTGCACTCTAGCACCTTCATCTTCTATTTGATCTTAACCAAACTTGGCCAGATTGTTGGTATTAATGAAAGCTCAGCCAAGTTTTAAAGCAGCAAACACCAGAGTTGTGGCCCTTGATTTATTGAACAGTGCTATATTTTGCATTGTTAGTAATCTAGCTCTTTCATTTTTCATTTGATCTTGACCAGTCTGTACCAGGATGTTATCAGAAGCTCAGATGAGTTTGAAAACCAGCTATATCTTATTGAAAATACTAGAGTTATGGCCATTGATTTATTCAAAAATACTATATTTTGCTTTGTTAAATCTCTGGCTTAATTTTTTTTTGAATCTTGAGAAAACTTGTTCATAATTTTACTTACAATAAAAGTTTGAAACTAGCCATATCTGCCACCTACATTCTCCCCATCCCCGAATTAAAAAAAAGGTTTGGACACTAGATAGCTTGAAACCTGTAGAGTGATACAGACCCTTTTTGGTCCTCTTTTTTGAATTTGGTATTTGGAAAAAAATATGGCTACGTATAAAAAAAAGTTTCAATATTCATTTGACTACCGGTAGCTTAGATGTACCTCATACTTGTTCCAATACCACTGAGAGATGAACCAGTCAAAGATCATTGAAAAGTTGAAAAGTCTTTATTTCTGCTGGTCCCCCTTTTTTGAACTCTATCATTACATTGATTTTTTTCTATGCCATTCTTGTTTCAGTACCAATGACCAGGGAACCATTCTCACTGGCGGAATATAAACCAGTCGATTATGACATCACATTTGCCAACCATCCATACATTGATCATCTTACTAAATATGGTACGTACTACATTATGTAAACTTTACAATTAATCTTTGAATGTTACAGTTCATTGTAATATACACAAATTATTGAAAACACATACAAGGATAAGTTTTATAATTATATGTTTATACAATTACAAAATTATTTTCTTCTTTGACATATAACCCATCATATTTTTCCGTTTTGATCTTTACCCATTGCTTTTCCTGTTAGATGAAAACGAACACCCAGCAATCACAACGATCTTTGGGAAAAATAAGAGCAGGCTAGTTCCATATTCCTCTCTATCCACCACATCTTTGCTATGTGCTGCTCTAAATAAACATTTAATAGCTGTGCTGAAAGGTAGTAAATCTTCTTTTCAGTATTTTGATAATTTTATTCTCATTCTACAACATGTTTCAACATGATTGCTTGAAACGATAAAAACATGTCATTCACCTGCAATTACCGATAAAGGTAAAGATAAAAAGATTTGCAGCATCCACATTTTCTTTCTGTCCTAGTTTCTCTTGGGGTTGATGATGGAGCCTTTTGGGGTCAGTAGGTCAAAGGTCAAGGTCATAGTGACAAAAATGCAGAAGATGAGACGTGGTAGTCTGATATCTTCAAACAAGCACGCTGTTTTTAGTCTTCCACTATTTGGACATGTTTCAGTTCCACCCCGAATTCCGATAGACAAACCAGACATGGTGATCATCAACGTGGAGACTGTCGAGTTGTCATGGAAGCCTGCCAGGATACCAGAGTCCATCCGCCATTCATCAAACCTTACATATACCATTGAGGTAACAATTTTGACTATACAGACATTAAGATCTAATGTCAAAATCCTACTTTACAAATTTCTGGTTAACATCAATGTACTGAACATACTGCCATGGTTGTTTGCCCAAGAAGAGATAGACAAAAGTCAGTAAAAGTTTCAATAAAAAGTTAACCGAGATACCTGGTAGCTGGTTTCTTACAATAAGTTGGGTTTTTAGATCACCTGAGCTGAAGGCTCACAGGTAGTCTATTGGGATCACTCTTCGTCGTCGTCCGTCATCGTCGTCGTTAACTTTTACCTCGTTAAGACGATAGGGCCTTCATTTTTCATCCGATCTTTACCAAACTTTAACTGATTGTTACTATCAATGAAAGCTCGGACAAGTTTGAAAACCAGCCAGATCGGACCAGTAACAGTGGAGTTATGGCCCTTGATTTAGTTCAAAATACTATATTTTGCCTCGTTAAGATGATAGGGCCTTCAATTTTCATCCGATCTTTACCAAACTTTACCAGAAGCTCGGATAATTTCGAAAAACAGCCAAATTGGACCAGTACCAGCGGAGTTATGACCCTTGAATTTGTTAAAAATGCTATATTTTGCCTCGTTAATACGATAGGGCCATAATTTGCATCCGATCTTTACCAAACTTTACCAGATTGTTAATATCAATAAAAGCTTGGACAATTTCGAAAACAAGCCAGTTCGGACCAGTAACAGCGGAGTTATGGCCCTTGATTTAGTTAAAAATGCTATATTTTGCCTCGTTAAGACGATAGGCCTTCATTTTTTTATTTGATTTTTGTATTCATTTATTTATTTTCTTTTCATTATTCTTTTACCGGGGTATTTATATATTTTTTTTATTTTTTTTTTCATTTAATTTTCTTTTGAAATATTTTTTTTCATTATTATTTAATTACTTTCTTTTTTTAATTTTTTTTTTTTTTTTTAACCAAATTTTACAAAACTTAGCAGGAAACATTGGTGTGATTTCTAGTTGTGCCTATTGTGTTTTTTTCCGGTTTGTTGATGTTTGATGGAGTTACGGCCCCATGACATTTTTACTTCAGATTTCTTGTCGGCGCTACTCCTCCTAAACCTTCTCCTAAACGGCTTGTTGGATTTCTATGAAATTTGGCAAGAAGCCTCAGTATGATGTCTAGTTGTGCAAATCGCGGTATATCAATAAAATCTTGGACAGGTCCGAAAACCAGCTAGATCTTGTTAGTAAAGACAGAGTTATGGCCCTTGCTTTGTTGAAAAATCCTATATTATATGTTCCTTTGTTAAATCTGTAGCCACTTCATTTTTTATCTGATCTTTACCAAATTTGTTTAGAATGTTTATATAAAAAAAAAACACCCATTTTGATGAACTCTCATTCATAGAAGAAAGTGGGACAAATTAAACAATACCCATGCCAGACTAGACACAGCAGACTTATTGCATGATTACAAGGGGAGCGATCTAGGGCCATCCTGGCCCTCTTGTTTAATTACTATTTCATTTCTTCATCAGTTTTTCGCACAGTATGACCTATTTATGTGTCGACGTGCAGTAAAACACTATTCATTCGTTCATTCATTCTACCAAGTTTGTTCAAATGGTGTCACAGTTTTACATAGATTTATATTGTAAAATATTTAAAAAATCTTCTTCTCTGAAACTACAACAGCCAGAGGTTTAATAGTTTACATTTAGTATGAGCTTATGGTCCATTACCAAGTTTATTCAAATGGTGACCCTGGGGTGGTGACCCTGGGGTCACATTTGGCCCTGCCCCAGGGGTCACATGTTTTACATAGACTTGTAGAGGGAAACACTTAAAAAATCTTCTTCTCTGAAACCACAAGGTACACAGCTCTCATGTATTACATGTAGCCCTGGGGTCACATTTAGCCCTGCCCCAGGGGTTACACTCTAGCACCGTAATTTTGTATTTGGTCTTTACCAAACTTTGTCAGTGTCTTTATATCAATGTTGTTAACACAACAGAGGCCACATTTTTTGAACAATCTTAACCAAACTTGCACAGATTGTATATGACCATAAGATTTCTAAGAAGTTTGATAATGGGCCAGTACTCAGGTGATCTATTTAGGGCCATCTTGGCCCTTTTGTTTTGCAGCTCGATGGTGAGATGTCATAATTGGACTGGAGGTTTTATAAAAGAATCTTTCTCTTGCACCTGGGTTCACAACCCTACCAAGTTTTGAAAGAGGAGAATGGATATTTGGACTCAAGGTTTTAGACAGATATCTCTGGTGTACATAGGTTTTGCAACTCAACAAGTCTTCATTGGCGAAATATGTGATATTTGGGACTGGAGGTTTTATAAAGTGATATCTGTCTTGTTCCTGGTTTTCACAACTTAACAAGTTTTCAGTGGCAAGAGGTAAAATATTGACATTTATTAAGTGATTATCTCTCATTTTCCTTGGTTTTGCAACTCACCAAGTTTTGAATGGCAAGAGTTAATATTTGGACTGTAAGATATTATAAAGTTATATGTATTTTGAACCTAGGTTCGCACACCACCAAGTTTTGAATGGCGAGAGCTTATATCGTCGCTGAAGGTCCGGAATCACACAGTGAAGAGCCTGCACCCAAAGATCGACTACATCTTCCGTGTCCGAGCGTGGAACGAGTATGGATGCTCCGAGCCCAGTCTGCCCGTGTCCCTCTATAGACCTGTCCGTAAGTAGGCTACTTTAACTAAGTACTAATCATGCCATGCTTAAGAAATTAAATAAATACCTCTTTTATTTAAAGGCCTTGTTTTGTTCTCTGTTTTAATTTTATATTTTTATTCTGCACTATTTAGACTAATATGTATTGATGGAAAATATATTTTCCCCTAAAAAACAAAAAAGAGAGAGAAAGAAGATTTTGCTCCAGTTTTCTCCATACAACACTACAATGGAACCGCTTCATTGATTTCCCTAATCCGGTATTTTAACAATAATGGAAATTGATGAGGCAATTACAATTATTGCACACTGAGCTGAACGGAAAAGAATGATCAATGATTCAGCCTTCATTTGTATATTTATTACACTAGTGTATTTTGATAAATATGTCCTGGCTTTATTACATTCCCACACCTCAAGTTACAGTGTTAATCCTAATAAGAGTGTCTCCCTTTATAGTAGCGCCACACAGTGACCTTTGAAAATAGCGTCCGGGTGCTTCTGTTACGGGAAATACGGTATGTGATAAATTTCATGTACATTTTAAAGGAATCCAATTCAGGATGAAAATAAATGTTAATTTTTAATTTTACAATATTTCCAGAATATGATGCAGAGGATGATGATGCGGACTTCGAGAGGGAATGGGAACTAAGGTTCGGACAGCAAGGTATGTCAAGTTGAATTATGTGTTATGTCCATTATACCTAGCGGACAGAGCTGTTGCTCCATTTTCATGGAAGGATACCAGTGTGTCCCAGACTTAGGACTTACACATGCTGCACGCATGCTGATATAAGACAAAAAAGGTCTGGGTCTTTGAGATATAAAATAAAATATTTTATAAGGCTATAAAATAGGAACCAAAAGAGCACTAAAATCTGTTTACACACATTTTATGTGAGGAATGAAATCTGCAACGTTACCCACAAGGTGTGAGATAGGGATATCCAAACAAAGGGATATTGGATATCACTAGAAATATCCACGTTGTACATTGGATATCGCTATACCACACACGTTTGGTATGGATTATCTTCACGTTGTACATTGGATATCGCTATCCCACACACGTTTGGTATGAATTATCTCCACGTTGTACATTGGATATCGCTATACCACACACGTTTGGTATGGATTATCTCCCTGTTGTACATTGGATATCGCTATCCCACACACGTTTGGTATGGATTATCTCCCATGTTGTACATTGGATATCGCTATACCACACACATTTGGTATGGATTATCTCCACGTTGTACATTGGATATCGCTATACCACACACATTTGGTATGGATTATCTCCACGTTGTACATTGGATATCGCTATCCCACACACGTTTGGTATGGATTATCTCCACGTTGTACATTGGATATCGCTATACCACACACGTTTGGTATGGATTATCTCCACGTTGTACATTGGATATCGCTATCCCACACACGTTTGGTATGGATTATCTCCACGTTGTACATTGGATATCGCTATCCCACACACGTTTGGTATGGTTTATCTCCACGTTGTACATTGTATATCGCTATCCCACACACATTTGGTATGGATTATCTCCACGTTGTACATTGGATATCGCTATCCCAAACACGTTTGATATGGATTATCTCCACATTGTACATTGGATATCGCTATACCACACACATTTGGTATGGATTATCTTCATCTTGTACAAACTTTAGAAGCATTTATTACTGTTGCTGATTAATACTATCACTGATTTATTCCTTGGCTTCTCAAAATGTCTTAAAGTTCTATTGTTACAGAATCAAATTTAACTCATTATACCACAGGCATAATATTAGACCTATGATTATACGTAATATAAGAATCTTTCGTGGGTATCCGGTGAGGCAATTCCAACCTGAAGTATAAGTTCTTTTATCAGAACCGAGGCTCTGCCGAGGTTCCGATTAAACACTTATACGGAGGTTTGGAATTCCTTATCTGAACCGAATACCCATGACAGATTCTTTTTCTTGCATATCATTGACATTTTGTGCATTGATGTCGCCAATAAGTAACGTTTTACATGTTGTTGTTTTTTCGCACAATGACGTCATTCATCTGTTCATGTTATTGACGTCATTATTGACTCTTATCTTTACCCATAAAGATAAACTTTTATCTTTACCCATAAAGATAAGACTTTCCATCCACCATGTAAAACGCGGATACCCGTATCTGGTATGCAAGAATAAGCATTATTGGTACTTACTTTTCCCCAATAAAACTGTCTGTCACGGTAATGTCTGTTTCAAGCCATCTTACACATCAGTATAACATGGGGTTGGGGTAAGGGTTTTACACATTTTCTTTCTTATCTGTGGTTAAGAATTGTTAAATATTAAAGCAATATTGAGTTATCTGTTATGTTACATATCTGTAATAATTGTTCCACGCGATGTACAGTGCCATTTTGTTTTTCCTGTTTTCTGTCGATATTTATTTAGCTTTCTTTGTTGTTTTGTGTACATGTTTTGTGATGTTCTTCTAGACGGGACAGAGGTGCCAATAGACCAAGGTATTTTATCTTATAGAAGTGGAGTTATGCTACATGAACTTAAATATCCCATGCTTGAATATTGAGACTTATTCCCATATAAATTCTGAGTGATTTCCAATTTTCAATTAAAATCACAAGTATCACTATTCTCCTAAAATATCACTTGTTTTTGGCCGATATTGACTAGATTGTAAGGAAAACAAAAACAAAGAAGAGTTTGTTTTTACTAAAAAAAATTGTGTTTCTATTTTTTTCCCTTTAAATGTACCACAATGATTTCTGATACATATACAGCAATGGAAGTTAGGCATCTTCTTTGTCATAATGTTAGTTTGAAAAATAAGGACTGATAAAAAATGCAAGTGAATTTTGCTGCATTTAAAAAACACTAATAATATGCTTGGGACTCTGAAAATGTAACCGTGTCTTTTATAGATGTATATAACTTAAGTTTTAATAACTTATACTTAAAACCCACAGATATAAGTCCTAAATGTGTGGGATATTTATTTTCTAGTGTTAATGAGTTTTGGAATCACAGTTATGCATTGGTTAGGGTACCTTTTTGCTAAACATTAGTAGGGTGTGTGGCAGTTTAGAGTGTTTACTGTGAGCAGGGGCAGATGCAGGGTTTGAGATAAGTGGACACTTTTGATAATAGTAAGGTAGTGGGGGCGGGGGGCACAAACACAAAACTTTAAAAAAACGTTGACAACAGCGACAAAACACACATTTTCACCTATTTTTTTAACTTCTGAGATTTGAGTGGGGTCGGGGACGGATCTTTTCCGTTATAAAAATAGAAGTGACCACAGATTACTGCATCTAGGAGCCACTCTAAATAGTGTAACAATGTGTTGCTTGAGTTGAATTGAATGTTGTTTAACGGCTCATCAACACAGTACAGGTTATTTAGAGCCGCCCCAGAGAGAGGGGAAGGATACATAGGAATCCGGGAGCCTGCCCTACTCTTATTATCTAATAGATTCCTATGGTTCTTTAACGTGCTCGGTTGATAGACCGATACACGGGACCGCCCGGTTTACGTCCCCATCCGACGGACGAGGCTAAGGAAAAGTGTCTTGCCCAAGAACACACCGACGGAACTCAGTGGCACCACGGAGGATTGAACCCGGGGCCTCCGGTTACAAATCCGCCGCGCAACCAACTGCGCCACGCCAGTCCTCGTGTTGATTGAGACGTTATTAAAGTACTTTTAAAGCAATAAAGGTACCTTTTACCTAGTATTCACAGCCATTGTTATTGTTACATCTGGATTAATTAAGATTAAAATCTCATCTTCATCCTTACTAAAAGGTCAATTAAAACAATTAATTAAACTCGTATTACTGACTTTGAATTTCAGGTTTTATTACGTGTGACATAATAGTCCATTTTTGTTGTGTGTTACGTTTATTTATTGTTTGCAAATAAAATCCTAATTCTGCTTGTCTTATTTTAATAATTCAGAAAATATTAGTTTATTTATTTTTTATCACATATTTATCAAAAAATTTTTTTATTGCAAACATACATGACAGTGTACATGTAGTTAGTTTAGTAGAAGAATTTTTAAAATATTGAGTGATGTTGTTTTTTTCTGTCTGAAATTTCAAATCCATATCACTACACATAATTATACAACCACCTGACTGGTGCAACTCTATAGATATATCATCTGTTGTCGTGTAATTTAATGTTGTACATTTTCAGTATTTGTTGTGATCCCTAAACCCATCTTACTCCCAGATCCTATCCCCAAGCAACCTCAACTTGCTCCCAGTCAATTTCCCCAAGCAACCACAATAGTGGCATGTCAACCTAATGACTATTTCCCCAAAATGAATGTATATTTTGTGTTTAACATAATAAAAGAATTGTGATAAAATTCTGTAAATTATTACTCGTATATATTTCCTTATCTTTACCGAATGAGATTCTGGACATTTAAAGAACTATTGTTTCTGATCAGTTTTCTTAATGAATTGTCATTTTAGAAAATTGTAGGTAAATAATTCAATTAATCAGGGCTGCCAAACTGTTTAACCTTAAATTCTGAGATTATTTTTTTTTAGCTTTAAAGTGCCAGAAGAAAATCTTTCAATGGAAATTTCAGCGTGCGAATTAATTTTTGAAAGTTATTTTAAGTGCTTATTGTTTTATGCATTAAATTAATTAATAATTGCAAAACTGTTTCATGTCGTGTAAAATAATTGATCAACATACCTGTCCTTTTCAAACGCATGCAATATATTGTTATAGCAATGTTATTATTTTAATTAGTGAAAATTCAGCTTTTCATTTTCAGTTGAAAATCCGGAGATTTTAGTTCTTAATCAGGTGATACAGATAAGTACTGCACTATACTAATATTCCGGATTTTATCCGGAGATTTGGCTGGCCTGATTAATAGAAAACTATATGCATATACTTATTTTGTAATTGTTTCTGGATTTTATCTGGAGATTTGGCAGGCCTGATTAATAGAAAACTACATGCATCATACATGTGATATTTTCAGGAGGGTTACCAGGGAGATTTTACTTTTTTTTCAGGGAGATTTGACAAAATTCAGGGAGGTTTTTATACTCAATTTTTTAACGTGTACCGGTATTTTTTTTTCTGATATAAACCTTAATAAAGGGGGTAAATCAGCATAAAAACATGATATTTTATACATACAATAGTTGAATACTGTTTATTTCATGTTAGCATAGCATATAATCAAGAATAGCATGTAATTAAACACTTTATAAAGACTCTGTCCACTTTTTTACCACTAATTACAACAAGACATTACAGATTAGTTGAAATCGTCAACCTTTAATTGTCCTCAATTATAATATTAATCCAATTAATATACCAAATATCAATCGATGCCGAATTCGCTAATTACCACCCCACTTACCGTCGGTGTATTCCTTAATCCTATCATAATCAACCTCCCATGGACATTACAGGTATCGCCGCCACGTGTCATAAACAAACAATCCAATCATTATTTTCACACAATAAACCAATTACCTGACATGCTAATCCTTTTAATTACCCGCCCCCAGGGGCAATGTTTTCACAGATATAGATAACGGCAAGTGTTTATTCTAGATCATTCGAAAACTCGGTCTTGATCCAATAAATCATAGCAATTACCCAAAAGGATTCGCAAATAGCGAAATTTTGTAACTCGGCGGAAAATTCCGGGAGAAATGGAGCTCCCGGCAGGAGGCCGGGAGATCCCATGAAATTCCGGGAGAAATTACCTCCCGGCGGGAGATATCACATGTATGATGCATATACTTATTTTGTAATTGTTTCTGGATTTTATCCAGAGGTTTGGCTGGCCTAATTAATAGAAAACTACTTGCATATACTTATTTTGTAATTGCTTCTGGATTTTATCCAGAGGTTTGGCTGGCCTGATTAATAGAAAACTACATGCATATACTTATTTTGTAATTGCCTGTTTGTGACAGTACCACCGAAGCTCCCTATCGATACACCGAACATTGTCACCCAGACGCCCAACTCCATCTGGTTCACATGGTTGCCTGCCAGGATACCCGTCTACGCCACCAAGACTCCTATTACTTATGTCATTGAAATGAAGGTATGCATAAAGGTGTAAACCCAATAATTCTGCAAAATAACAAAATGTACATGGTTTAAAATTTGAACTGTGTATCAACTTTCATCTAGTGGTAGAGCGTTGGACCCATGTTCCGAAAGTCTTGGGTTCAATTCCCGCCATTGCCAAATGCGTTGTGTCCCTGAGCAAGACACTTTGTCCGCATTGCTTAGTGCTGGTTCTACATCGAGAGTGATTCAAATAAGTTCATAGAGCTTTCATTACAATCGATGTAAAATAAATAAGTTTAAACTAACTTTCTTCTATATCTTCAAAGTCAAAGAGTCCGATGCTTGCAATAGTAAAAACAACATTTGATAAATCCAGTGAAGTAAGAAGAGAGTGAATGGTGACCCGTAATGGAGATATAGCGCAGCTGACTGAAATCTCGTATGGCTTCGAGAAGTGGAAGGAACCTCGTTTTAGCGGTAAACTTTTCTGAATATCCGCCATTTTGTTTCCATCGGTGAAGTGCTCTGCTTTGTGAAATTGTAAAATATTTGACTGTTTTGCATTATTAGGTCATCTTACTTCACAGAACTTGTTTGTTGTTATATTACTAATAGTTGATATTGACATTTTGGGTATTTTTACGTTACTTTACAGTGAATTGATTGATATAAAATAAAATGCACAAACTGTTGGTCGGCCGTGTTTGTTAAAGTATTGTTTATCAGAGATGTCGAGATGGCGCAAATCCGCTATACATTTGTTTGTTTTAATTAATGCCTCAAAAATAAACAGCTCGCCGTCGAAAACTGTGATTGTAAAAAGTAGTGGTCCCCTTTTTTTATGCAAAACTCCTTTATTTTATCTAATAATTTGTGTTAAAGACTGCATAGATATCGACCAGCATGGCCGATTCTAGCCAATGCCGATTAAATGCACCCTTTTGTACTTCTCTATTAATTTGTTTGTTTTATTAAATTCCTAGAAAATAGACAGCTCGCTGTCGAGAAATATGATTGAAGAATGTAGTGGTACACTTTTTGTTATGCAAAAACCTTAATTTTGTCTAATAATTTGTCTTAACAATTGCATAGATATCGCACAAAACGACCATACATGCCGATTCCATCCAATGATTATGAAATGTCATCTTGTTTGACTTCGCTATACATTTTTTTTGTTTTAGTTAATTCCTAGGAAATAGACAGCTCATTGTCAAGAAATATGATTGACGGATGTAGTGGTACACTTTTTGTTATGTAAAATCCTTAATTTTGTCTTAAAGACGACATAGAGTGTCGACCAAAACGGCCATACATGGCCGATTCTAGCCAACGACGATGCTGCAGGAATCCGCTTTAGGTTTTTTAATTTTAGTTAATTCCTCCAATAAAAACACCTCGCTGTCGAGAAATATGATTAAAGAATGTAGTGGTACACTTTTTGTTTATGTAAACGCTTTAATTATGTTTTAAAAACTCTTATTCAACCCATCTGTGTTGGTGCTCTTTTGGTTAATTAAATGTCCTTTCCAGCAGTTGAACAACGAACAACAACTTCTTATGTCTGTATCAATTGAGCGCTTTCCAATGCATTTCACCATAAATTATGCGTCCTGGAGATAGTTTTTTTTTTCCTATAAGTTCTCAAACCCATATGACCTACATACATATATAATCACGCAAAAAACAGTTAAATGAAGCGGCGGTAACGCAGGGTTTTATGGCAGTTGTTTATTGCGATCAAAAGATATCATGTAAAGGGTTTTTTCAATCATAATTATACGGTGCCCCGTGGCTAATTGGTCGTCCTAAGCAGGATGTTTGTTTAGATCAAAGAGGCCATAAATCACTGGCAAACACTGGCCACCCGTGGTGTGTTGACATCGAATATATACCATGATTGTGTAATATTATTATTTTTCAATTTTATTTATATTATATGCATCTATGAAACTAAACACATAAGAAATAGATTATGTTCATTCGGATTTGTCAAAAAACACACGCATAAGTGTGTTAACGTTTCATTTTTATTTAACAAATTATCATAGTAACAAATTGATTTGTTATGCCGTTTTAATATGACAATATTAGGAAATATATAACTAATGCTAAACTGATGTATCTGCACTGTTAAAACCCACTTACGTGTTTAATTACAAGTTTTTCATGTGATATTATTTTTTTATACAAAATTATCTCATTCGGTGTTGCGAGTTACTGTGTCATGTTACAAGATATTTAAAAGTTCCACTTAGACGGATGCTAGTATTTTAAAAATGTGTTATTATGTAATATATAAAAAAACAATTCAATCAAAAAAAATGAGTGAATTGAGAACATTAATAATTGAAAACGTAAAAAAAAAAAAAGAAGTTAGATAAACCACAGACTAGTTGCACTTACTAATAATTAGGTTAGGTCTGGTTACACCAGAGTTTTGTAGTTATATTATATTTCTATAAATGAATACACATTTAGAAAACAACAACAATCAACACCGCCCACCCCCCCACCCCCCCTCAAAATTGTGTGCATGTATAATGTATTTTATATATATTCCCTTTTATTAATGACATCTTTTAAATATGTTTCGAAATAAATACAAAAAGAAATCACTCGTAACTCTAGTACGCTTAACTTAATGCTAACGCCCCTTTTTACAAACATTCAAAATAAAAATCGTCATCTACCGCTACCCAGCATTTGCCAATAAATAAACCTTGATTTTAATAAACCTTGAAAGAATATGTGTATGTATAGAAGCGTCAAAAAAGCAACGAAGGTGTAACAAGTTTATCTTTATTACAACTAGATTAACGCGAATCTGATTACCGGTACAATGAACCCATTCCGCTATATTCATAACAATTGACTGATAGCGTTAACCGCGCACCTGCCGCAGTTATAAGCATTTTTAAAGAGCGCCCAGCGATCACGATGAAATTTCTGATCATGTACAGAGACGCTTATCTTTCTCGTTTTAGCCATACGAGATCGTGCGAGATTCGATTATGTGCCCATTCACTCTCTTCTTACTTCACTGATAAATCATATTGTGGAATAATTATAAAATATTTTTTTACTCAAAACACTTTTGGCCAAAAATAAAATTATGTTTGTTTCCCCTTCCCGACCGACCCACCGAAATTGCCGCGACCCGAATTATTTTTTCGACACTGGCGAATTTTTTTTTTTTTTTTTATTTTTTTTTTGTCTTAAATGTGTCTTATAGGTAGCATGTATTCCAGTTTTGATCTCAAATAAAAGAAATGAAATAAAAAAATTATTTTACCTACCTACCTACCCAACCCTTTTTTGCATGGGTCGGGAAGGGGAAACAAACATAATTTTATTTTTGGCCTTTCTGCAGATAAATTCTTGAATTTTAAGATGTCTTCTACTGGTATATTACAATATAAACTCAACAACTATCTTTAAAAAAAAATTCTAAAAGTTCTCCAAACATGTACATGTCTGTTCCAAGCTGTATGTCATAATAATAGCCAAATGTAGAAACCATTACGTTGTCCTAGTATTAACTTTTATACCGCATCCAACCCTTTCTCAAAGAAGCGAAAAAGGGACTGACTGGGGTATGAAATAAAACCTTAATTTTGGTTTAACAAGTTTGCATATTGTAAAATTAAAACATTTGATAGGTAATTTTAAACAGGTTTTCACATTATTTTCAGTAAAATATGTTTTTAAACATGTTTTATTGTCGAAATATATGTTATAAAATCTTGCTAATATAAACTTTCCCAATGCTTAATGGAATTAAGGCAGGACCACGTAATGTAGTTCTGCTTTTCCAAATGCATCCAGATCTCACCAAGTTGTATAATTATTACAATTAATAGCCATGGTTACTATTTTACATCTCTATAAACTGTTTGAAACCAACAAACATATTCTTATAGACAAAACCCAGTGACAGTTTCAAAACTAGTTTTTTAACCAAATTACCACTTTTTTCCTTGACATTAATTCAGTATCAAATTTATGCTGTTAATTATACTGTTTATTATATAACTTTACATAAATGTTTCCAATTAACAAAACTGCATAGGATTTTAATAAAGACTCCAAGCGTATGAAAACGTTCTATTCTGTTTCATTTGGCTATTCAATTTACTGTTCTAAACTAATGTTCTAAACATCTATATGAATGTTTGTCTAAAGAAGAAATAAAAAATATTGTAACTTTAAACCAGTGTGTTTTTTAACAAATATGTTAAGAAAGTAGTTCCGGCAAAGTTATATCATCACTAGTGGAATTCCAACCCCAGGTATACGTGTTTTTATCGGAACCGAGGCTCTGCCGAGGTTCCGATTAAAACACTTATACCGAGGGTTGGAATTCTCTATTGGAACCGAATACCCATGATCTTTTTCTTGCATATCAGAGACATATTGTGCATTAATTGATGCCACCAACTATTAACCTTTTGCATGTTTTTCTGCATACCGGATGTTGGTGCACGTGTGAATTTTATCTCGACCCTAGGGTGAGATGGAAATATCTAGCCCCGGTAAAATGATGGATATCCTTGTCTGGTATGCAAGAAATGTACATCCGGTTAACACATCTTACTAGGTTATCTTAGGGCAGCAACCTCAGAGGTTCAAGCATGAAGTTTCCCATCAGACATGCCTCCTCCAGGGATCGAACCCACACAGCTCAGAATGGTCTGCATCTCTAAAGCGCTAGACCTTATCCAATGAACTACCAAGACAAGTCTATAGAGTTTAATAACCAGTGTTTTTGAGATACGGGAAATATCTCCCGAGGTAGAGAAATGGCCCCGATATAAGAACGAGTGCAGAGCACGAGTTCGTATATCGAGGCTATTTCTCTACCGTGGGAGATATTTTCAGTATCTCAAATTTTCAGTATCTCAAAAACACTGGTTATTAAACTATATATTACATAATTTAAAATGATATTTTATTAATATTTCTAATGATTCACGCATTTTTACACCAGTTTGCACGAGAACACCAAGACAACGTTACGTCATCCAAGACGATGTTACGTCATACAAACAAAACAAGTGGAACCGGAACTCTTCGTTAATTTACGTAATCGTTATTTCCTAGTGGCAGAATCTGACGACGACGTCCGTAAAACAATCGGAACATCATTTGGCATTTCCGCCACTGACGGAAAAGGCCGAGCAATGTTCCGTACTGGGAAATATCTCCCACTGGGAGTTATTTCCCAAAAGAGCAAACGAGTAGATATAGCTTTTCTATTCCCAGTATTTCCTATACAAATCACAGACAAATATGTAATATAAGAGATTATCTCAATTACTTTATTACAGGAGCCCCCAAGCAACAGCTGGCGTCGGGATGTGACGGGTCTTATAGACTGTCAGTATGTCCGGGAAGGGTTGAGCTCCACCCAGGATTACTACATCAGGGTCAAGGCCGAGACAGAGTTTGGGTCGAGTGAGTCCACGCTCCCAATCGTGATTAAACGATCTAGTGGTGAGATGTCTTCTGTCATAATTCACTATTATCAGCACTGTACCTCACCTCATATTAGGGCATATTGAGTCAGGCCACGCTGCACTCCAGCACTCCTGATTATGCAAAATTTGGAATTTTGATGTAATAAACATAATGACATTTTAAACCTAACAGCAATATTCACTGTCACTGAGTAGTAACAACATCTCAAAGTCTCTTAATGTTTTATTTAAAAAAAATTATCACAAAATAACTTGTAGAAGATAACTTAAGTTACAAACAGTAACTGTTATGCTCAAACCTGTTTTCTTTATATCTGATTGTTTTGTTTGTTTTGTTAGGGTCAAGGCCAGGGTCAAGGAGGTCAAGTCTGGAGCGTGACCTGAAGAATGACGATGCTTCCATCGATACTACTTATTTGGATAACCTCACAGCTGGAGGTATACTTCCTAAGCTTCATCTTTTTAAAGGGACACATGGCAATCTTTAAAGGGACACAAGGCATCCTTTGAAGTTTTTATCAAGCAATAAAATTAGCCTCTCGATTTATCAGTCCAGTATCATCTGCTGGCATATATTTGAATATAATTTTAAGGTTTCAACTTTCCTTCGTTATTATACAATAGGTTTGAATATGTAATAAACAGTTTGTAATATGCAAAAACAGTTTGCTTTATGCAATTCCTATAATTAAAGGGACACACGGTAATCTTGAAGTGTTTGAAATGGGTGTCTCGACTTATATATCCAGGATCATGTTTACTTTTAACCTGGTTACATTTAATAAATAAAAATTTAAGTATTCACTTTTTCGTCATATTTTACTTTAAGTTTTAATATATTATTGGTGCAATAATATCAAAATTGAATAATATGCATGTACAATGTGCTTATTACTATTCTTACAATTAATATTAATGATTGAACAAATGTGAGTTATCCCAAAAAAACAAGCGGGACGCCGTGAGTTTTAAAAAATATCAAGATTGCCGTGTGTCCCTTTAATATTAATGATTGAACAATGCAATTTATGTAGAACGAGATGCTGCAAGTTTTTTAAAAACTCAAGATTGCCGTGTGTCCCTTTAAGTAGTTATCAAACATTAAAATTAGCATCGTGATATATTAATCCAGTATCATTTTGACTTTTAATCTGTGTTGCATATGATTAAATAAAAGGTAATAACATTTGGAGATTGCCATTTTTCTTCGTTATTAACAGTATGTTTAAAGGGGAAGTACATCAGGCTTTGGGGCAATCTCCACGCAGAGTTATCGTTCCTTGCACTCACATTTATCTCTGCTAACTACTAAATTACAAGATTTTGGTAAAACCTGTTAAATTGGAATATGTTTGCCTGAAACATTTATTTCTTGTGTAAATATACTTTTCTGAATATCTGCAAATTAGATGTTGCAAGATTTGAAATAATGCATGAAAACAATTCAGTTTTAATCGGGACTATTTTACTACAAAAATAATACGTACTTAGGTCTCCTCAATCGAAACCATATGTAAACATTTCAAACCGAAGCTCGTTAGCAGAAAATTACTAAAAACAAAATAACTCCTAGAAATAAAAATTGAAATTATTAATATAGGTCTATATGTTATCTTTGCAGATCACACAAAAGGATTTATTTTAAACATCGCGATAACTTTTTTGAATAATCACGTGATCTAACCGTTCGCCCTACTTCCTTTGACGTTGACAGAGTCAAATGAGGAACGAGTGTACTCTGGGTAGAGATTGGCTTTGGGGGTAAAATTTGATTAATAAAATAAAAAGCTATGAAATGACTCAACTGAATCGTGAAATGGCTCTGAGAACATTAACAGGTTCCTATAATACAGCGCAATTATTTTTAGTTATAAATTACAGCAAGTCTTATTAGGCCATGGAGTAATCGCAGTGTTATGCTATCACACGTGATCACCGCGGCAATATTGACACATGACGCTCGCTTTGCAAGATGTTGCTTTTTTTTTTACTGCCAAGTTTAAAATAGCTATCCCTGGTGCATAACCATAGGAACTACTATCTTTGGGTCTTTTATTTTATATGTTCGGTGTAATTTCCTTTGGTTGCTTATGGCTGATTTAGATTATTTTTAATCAATTTAATACAGAAATAATGTATTTGAACATTCTAAAAGAATGACCAATCCTGATGTACTCCCTTTAATATATAATTGGTGCAATATTATCAAAAGTAAGTTATTTGAAGAAACAATTTTCTTTGAACTTTTCTTATGCTTTATATTAATGATTGCTCAATTTAAGTTATGTAGAAAAACTAAAGGGAGGTCACAATTTTAACAAAGTCAAGATTGAGTTGTGTCCCTTAATTACTTCGATATATCCAAACGGGAAACAAAGCAGCTTTATGCTTTTAAAAATGATATTTATACAATTTACTGATTTGAAAAATAAATTTAAAAGCAACTATTTTGGCATAATTATAACAAATTAACGTGAAATAAAATGATTGTATTATATAAGTCTAGGATTGCCGTTTTACCGTTTAATATTGGGTGAAAATATATAAAAAAAAAAATCTGCATATCATTATGTAGGAATGACAACAGTGTAATGTTTTGTTCTTTTTTTCCTTCAGTGCCACCCAGGATGACGTCAAACCGACCTCTGTGCACAAACTCTGCCGCGGATCGCCTCACCATCAGCTGGTCGGCGTGCCGCGTTCCGTCCTATGTCAAAAACTCCAACGTAATGTACATCATCGAAAAGCGTGAACTGCCCGGCCACGTTTGGACGGTGCTGGCGAGGGATATCAAAACAACGCGATACGATATAACCGGCCTCATTCCCGATAGCGACTACATGTTTAGGGTTCGAGCCAAAAATGATTTCGGAGTCAGTGACCCAACACTACCCCTGTCTATATACAGAGAAAGAGGTTAGTTCATGTTGTTGAATGGGTTTGTGGAGTGATTTATAAATACAATCTAGATTCTCTTTCATAATTGAATGATGTTTTACGCCTCATCAACACATTATAGGTTATTTAAAGCCGCATAGCCCAAGCAAACAGATAACATGAAGATAAGACAACTATGTCGTGATTTGTATATAACGATATTTATATATTATAGGTGTTTCATATAACTTTTGTTGAAGAATAAATTCGTAAAAGTTTCGCTGTTAAAACACAGACATTTTCATTAATATTCCTTCAAAAAAAATCTGTCAACTTTTATATGATTCTCATAAGCTATGATTTTCATATGGTACTTAAGCTATGATACTTATATGGTACTTAAGCTATGATTCTCATATGATACTTAAGCTGTGATTCTTATATGATACTTAAGCTATGATTCTTATATGGTACTTAAGCTATGATTCTCATATGATACTTAAGCTATGATTCTTATATGATACTTAAGCTATGATTCTTATATGGTACTTAAGCTATGATTCTTATATGATACTTAAGCTATGATTCTTATATGATACTTAAGCCATGATTCTTATATGATACTTAAGCCATGATTCTTATATATGGTTTTATATAAGAATTGTGTACTTCACCTTTTATATAAGTATCATATGTATCATACGACAATCATATAAGAATCCATTTAAACACAAACGGGGGCATTGCATTTTGCATAAGGGAGGTGTTTACTTGAGACCAGATTTTTATTTGTTTTTTAAAGTCCCCCTTGTGGGAAAAAAGGATGGTGGGGAGGGTTTATTAGTTGGGGGAGCGTTTATGCAGGGGTATAGGGTATGTGTGGCCAACTTGGTAGTTAAGTGCAAATTAATTCCCGGGTGAAAATTATCACTTTTCCTTCCCTCAGAAATCCACATTATTCTTCAGATGACTATGTACCCCAGAAGATTCGAAGTAGGTCAGGGTCACGTGACAGTATAACGGCCATGACGTCATGGCGTGGACGTCGCAGCTCCTCTATAGACTACGGCAGTGTGAGATCGGAGGGATCTTACCCAGATATGGAGGCCTGTCAAAGGGACAAGATACGTAAGTACATGTATATCCTCTATAGACTATGGCAGTGTGAGATCGGAGGGCTCTGACCCAGATATGGAGGCCTGTAAAAGGGACAAGATACGTAAGTATATCCTCTATAGACTATGGCAGTGTGAGATCGGAGGGGTCTGACCCAGATATGGAGGCCTGTCAAAGGGACAAGATACGTAAGTCTATCCTCTATAGACTATGGCAGTGTGAGATCGGAGGGCTCTGACCCAGATATGGAGGCCTGTCAAAGGGACAAGATACGTAAGTATATCCTCTATAGACTATGGCAATGTGAGATCGGAGGGGTCTGACCCAGATATGGAGGCCTGTCAAAGGGACAAGATCCGTAAGTATATTCTCTTAAAATAGACTATGGCAGAGTGAGCAACTCCAGAAAGCTATACAAGGGTTTAATGCAATACAGCCATAACAAAATATAAGTAAAGTAGAAGATGCAACACTGTTGCATTAAACCCTTGTATTGTTAATGAAACCACCCATGTACATTTCATTTGATAACGAGGCTAAGAAAAATCTCTTACCCGAGGACACAACAAACAAACCAAGCTGTGCCGTTGAGGCATGAACCCGTAATCTCTGGGTTCATAGTCTTGCCATGCTATCTCCTGAGTCTTGCCATGCATGCACTCTTTGTTGAATATTCCCTACAATTATAATGATAATAACAACAATAATAATAATATTAGAGAGATATTATAATAGAGAGAAAGAGAGAGATTGGAAAAAATGTTGATACCTAAATAAATTATTTCAGCAATGCAGCCGGAATATATCACCACCACGTATGACACACAGTATGGCGTGGAGGGGAAGAAGGGGAAGATAACTTTGCAAGTGCGGGGCTACCCTCTACCCATTGTACACTGGTACTGCGGCGAAGAAAAACTGAAATATGGAGACAAATATAACGCCTTTGTAACATCGCAAGGTAACACATATTGCATATAGAACCGTTTTATCTGAAAAACACCCCAAGGTTTACATGTATATAAAGCCATATTATGGTCTGAATGTGTGGTCTAAACTGGGGTAGATAAAAAAATCTGGGACAGATTTTCAGTGTTGGACGGTATGTGAGTGCTTTTACAATCGTAGAATTTTATTTTATGGCGACACAATAGCAGATCCGTAAAACGTCATTTCAGATGGTAACACCAATTCTATTGCTTTTCCATTCAAACAGAAGTATAAAAACAAAATAATACATACCGTATTGTTTCTAATTAGCGCTCCCCCTCTAATTAGCGCCCCCCACCCTTAAATAAAAAAAAACAACACACCTTGAGGTGTAAAAGTGGTTAACATCCCAAGAAAAGTGGTTGAAATCCAACCTACTGTATACACACACTTATGAATTTAATTCCATATTTCAGTAACACAACATTTTTTAGCATTATATAAGGAAATTAAAATGTGTACTGGCTTACGAAAAGCGTTCTAATAAGCGCCCCACTTTCAAAAAATGTCACGGCGCTAATTAGAAACAATACGGTATACACTTTTTTTTCTCATGAAAACTCAAATTAATGGTTGTTGACAACGTTTATATGATGTCGCAAACTTTTCAGATAATTTGTCGTTTTACAGTGGCATATTTGAGAGGTTAGCCAATGGAGTAATGCGTTACATTATAGTTGCGTAAGAATGTTACTATGCATATACTTGTTGACAGTTACTCAAATTGGATGCTTAACAAAATCTGAATGAGATATGTACTTTAAAATGACACCTTCCTTATTTGTTGTGATCTGTTTACATTACAGGGGGGATAACTCTCGAGATCCAGAATGTTGGAGCAGAGGACGCTGGCCAGTATAAATGTTATGCTGAGAATGAAAGTGGAGCGGCCGTGAAGGTTGTCACTTTTGAACTTGCAGGTTAGTATGTCATATGAAAGTGCAGCGACCCTGAAGGTCGTCACGTTTGAACTTGCAGATAAGTATGTCATATGGAAGCAGAGGAGGATACAGAATTTGAGATTGGGGGATGAAACTTTTCAAAAACAATCGACAAAAGTCACAAACAAAAAATGATTTTTCGCATTTTTCAGTTTTAGGAAGGGTGCAACATTTACAACAAAAAAAAAATGTTGAAAAACAAAAAAACAACAGCAAAAAACATTTTTATGCCCCTGAAAACTTGAACTCAAGTGATCACCATAACAAGATGATGTGTCACGTGCAAACCCAGGTCTGTATCTCAAAGGTCAAGGTCACACTTGCAGATCATAGGTTAAAAACGGGTACGCATTTTCGTGTCCAGACCATAACGTCACAACCCCTGCAGGGATTTTTAAATAACTTGGCACAAGTGATCACCATAACAAGACGATGTGTCGCGCACAAAACCCATGTCCGTACCTCAAAGGTCAAGGTCACACTTGCTGTTCATAGATCAAAAACAGGTACGCAATTTGGTGTCCGGACCGTAACATCACAACCCCTACAGGGATTTTTAAATAACTTAGGTCTTCAAGGTCAAGGTCACACTTGGCATTAACTCCAGCATTCATGGACGGATTTTCAAATAACTGGGCACAATTGCTCCCCACAACAAGACGATGTGTCGCGCACAAAATCCAGGTCTGTGGCCCCAAGGTCAAGGTCACACTTAGAGGTCAAAGGTCAAATTGTGTCCGGTCAATAACTTTTGCATGCCTGGACAGATTTTCAAATAACTTGGCACAAGTGCTCACCACAACCAAACGACATGTCGTGCACAAAATCCAGGTTCATGGCTCCAAGGTCAAGGTCATACTTAGAGGTCAAAGGACACTTCGGGGGCATTTATCACTTGCAACGATATTTCTTGTCATAACTTCTCAAATTTTAGGAGTTGAGGGGAGGAGGTGGGGGTCACCTGAATCCGCACCTATGAATGTGTTTTGTAAATATACAATGGCTTCTGCATATACTGTTTCATGTGAAAGAAGCATAAATTGTTTTAATTTTATATTTTTTTAATTTTATTAAGTAAACCATAGTGTGAATACTACCAGTTTCAAGTCTTAATAAACACTATTACTTCGGGACATTTCCCCTTGGGAATTTTCTTGATGTGAGGGGAACTAGAGAACCTTTCATAAACCAATATGTCTGAGTGGGTAACCACTGTACCCTTTGAAAATGCTGAGATGAGTAATCAAACCCACGTGAGAAGTGAGCTACCTAAAATGTCTATATACTAAATGTGTTTATAAATTGCTTGATTTACATACTTTTTCTTTGCCTATATCATGGGGTGAACACAAAAGTATGGTACTTTATTTTCCCCAGCCACTATACAAAATGCAAATGGGGGAGCTCTTATAAAATGTAAAAAAAAAGAAGATTTTTGTGTGGGGATCTTTGGACTTTGGCAATTGGAAGGGGGAGTGAAGGGGCAGGAGTGGGGCGCTACTATTATGGGAAGCACTCTTAATAGGGGATATATGGTACCTTATTCTTTGTTTCACTATACTAAAAATAATTTAGCATTCATCCCTGGATGTGTGTCAGTTTCTTACATTTATTATTATTAATGCCATTCCAGAACCACCCACCATCCTGGAGCCTCTGAGAGAACAACTGGAGCTCGAGTACAAAACCATCAACATCACCTGCAGGGTGGATGCCTTCCCTAGCCCCACCATCAAGTGGTTGAAGGATTGGCGTCCCCTGTCTGACTCCCAGAGGGTCAAGATGATCCACACAAAGCCGGACACATTTTCGCTGGAGATTACAGAGGCCCTGATGAGTGACAGTGGGGTGTATTCCTGCACAATAGAGAACATTGCCGGAAAGGTGACGTGTATGGGCAAACTAACAGTGGAAGGTATGTTACTTAGAAAGAATATTCATCAAGCATTCATTTTTTTCTGGTATTCTATCATATTCCTTTTACCGTTAAGTGACATATGCGATTTTGAATTTAAATTTGATTGAAAGACTTCTTGTCACAAGCTTGATGACTAAGGATCCTGGAATGTTGGATTTTCCGCCTCAGCTTCACTGTGTGTGTGTTTGTCTGTACAGAGGTGCTGGCATGGCACAGTGTACTTGAAATCCAGAGGATTCAGGTTCAGGCCTCAACTAACACAACTAAGTTTTATCGGTGTGACACGTTGTCTTATCCCCATCTGTCGGATGGAAATGAGTGGTCACGTGTATCGTAGTCTGTCCTCTGAGCACGTGAAAAAAACATATGAAATCTATTCCTGAGTACGAGTAGGACAGATTCCTAGATTCCTATTTATCATGCAACTAATGTTTTTACTATACAAATACATCTACTGTCTACTAACCTTATATTTTCCACCCAACTGCTGTATTATGTTAGTGGCTACTTGCGCCATTATTCAATGACTTAAAAAGTCAGGAATTGGCCATTTAAACTACAATTATATATAATATTCTTTATGCTTATTAATTTAGATATACAATACATTATCAAAAGAAAGTATTTTGCATTTATTATCGATATATATATATATACTTAAACGCCGAAAAAGTTTTTTGCCAAAGTTACTTCCGCTGACAAACTATCCTCCATTTGTATTTTGATGGCACCAGACGTAAACTGTTCATTTCCATTGTTTTTCAGGCAAATTATGTTATTTAAAACAGTTGCATGATAAAAAATTACATGGTTAGTGACTTAGAATTTCAGTTGTAAAAAGTGATAAATGCTCGCCAGTGGCTTGCATTTATCACTTTTCTTACACTTGCCAAAATACAGCTGAATTTTAAGTTACTAACCATGTAATTCTTATTTATTCTTCCTCTCTCTCTCTCTGTAGCAGTTCCACATAACAGATACTGTGTTGATGAGCTGTTAAACAACATCAGTTCAATTACATGTACAGAGAAGACAGATTTTAATAGTATTTACAGAAATTAAATTAATTAAATTATTATGGAGTAGAAACGTCCAAAAACACAGTATTGCAGTCTCTATCATATATTTAAATAAAAAATATTTTTAAGAAATACATGAAAAAGTAGTTTTCATGCTTCTGAAACAAATCACTAAATAACATTATTTAAACTAACTTGGGAATGGCCGTAACTAATGTTGTAATAACTTGTGGCCCGACCCATTTGCATACTTGGTAAAAAAAAATGCAATAAAATATGTCTGAACCAGCCATTTAAACTAGCGTGGCGCAGTTGTAGCGTCGGATGGGGACGTAAACCGGGCGATCCCGTGTATCCGTCTATCCTCCGAGCACGTTAAAGAATCGTAGGAATCTATTCGATAATAAGAGTAGAGCACGGTTCCCGGATTGTTATGTATTCCTTCCCCTCTCTCTGGGGCGGCTCTAAATAACCTATACTGTGTTGATGAGCCATTAAACAACATTCATTTAAACTAACTAGTATTTTAAACTTGCATTTTTTTTTCTTTCAGAGAGCATACCAAGTTTCAAAGAAATTGTTCTGAAAACTACACCCATTGAAGATCTCTATCACGTACAAGGAGAAATTGCAAGGTAAAATAATAGCCTCATAGATTTAAAAGAAAGAATATGGTATTTAATTGTATTTAATTTCGGAAGAATTATTGTATAGCATTCATATTGTTATATAACTGCTGAATAGACCAGCATTTTGCCTAATAGTAGTTCCTCAGCCTATAGAATGAGATATCCTTCACCCTTATAAATCATGGTTGGGGTGGGGGTGGTGGGGGTGGGGGATGGTAGAGTCTATTTTACAGGGATGATAGGCTTAAGGTCAGAGACTGTCATTGATTTAGACATTTTCACGGTAGGCTGTATATATAAAGAGTAGTGCTAGGATTGGTCGGTCCGGTGCCAGTATAATGTGACTGGGTGGGGTATCTCGTCATGTGTCTACTGACACAGTGTTCAGCAGAAATAAAAAGTTGAGCATAGAACTGACTGCTACACATAGACACCATTGTGGTATGACTGAAAGATTGTTATAAGCTATGTTAAACCCCATACATACATAATAATATCAACTGTACTCCTTTAAGAAACACTTTTTCAGCCTCATATTCTGGTATTGTACATGTTAATGATTTACAAATATTCACAAACTTCCAAAAATATGTTGATATACCACATTTTTGTTCCGTATATTTGTAATTACACATATTAACTGCTATTTCACAAAACCTGTGTTTTTAATTATTACCTGTAGAGGTAGGCATGGTGTTGTACGACGCGTTACAGAGGTGTCAACTGGTAAAACGTATGCAGCAAACTACATCTACATGAGGAACAAGGCACAGAAGAATTTCTTCATGTCCGAGTATGAGGTTTTACGCTCTATCACTCAGATGGACGGAGTTTTGAGACTCCATGATGCTTTCGAGACAGAGAGGTGTCTGATCTTGGTGACAGAGATGTATCCTTCTTAGAGTTATACTAAATCATATCTGGGATGAGGATTTACTTAGTGCTATTCCATTTAAATTTACCTGGGTGGTGGTGGGGGGGTTTGGGGTGCAATTGTTTTTAACCCCACCACCAATACATTCTTTTATTATAAAATACCCAGCTAAAAATGCTTTACTCCACTACCAATATACAAATTAAGTGTGTGTTTCTCCTCAACAGGTAAATCCAGGAATAGCCTTACACATTTTCTGGTTTGCCTCTTTAAATTTTAAGGGATAAATATTGGGGCTAATAAATATTATGGCTATTTATTACCAGATATTTACATTCATTTAATACTTTGCATACAAAAAAACAACATGTCTAATGTCGAATAAACGTCACTTTTAAAGTAGGCGGGGCTACTGCGCACGCATCTAATGTTTCTAAATAGAAAATGGATGCCCCACTGTTTGAAAGTACGCTGACAGTTGTTGTCTCTCTTGCACGATTTTTATCAATAATATTGGTATTACATCGGCAGGAAAATAAGACCTCTTCCTATTCCATAAATTATCTCCCAAAACATAATCCAAATATCACGTGAGCAACAGAAAAGTCCAGTGATATTTACATTTTTTTTTTTTCAATTTAACAAATTTATTACTACATGCCGGTACTTATTTGGGCCTATATTCATGAAACATGTATACAGTTCACTGAAGAAATATCAGACAGTTATTTGCTTATGCTCAATATAGGCTTTACTTATGGACAGTGTCCCAAAACATATATCCTTAACTGTGGTCAGTTTAACTGCCCCTGACTTGTTGGAGAAGATGATAGCTGATGGTGACTGGACAGAGGCCAGAGTGGCTGGAGTGGTCAAGCAACTGTTGACCACATTAAAGGAGTTGGAGTCACTCAGTATATTGCATCTGGACATCAAGGTACTGGTTAAAAATTACATAACTATAAAACTACCCCTATACTATTTGTTTGTTATGTCACTTTTAGCTATGTAAGGCCATATAAATTATGATGGTCAAATTTGTTTTGTGATAGAGGCAACCCTACCCATTTTTCCTGGGTAAAACCAGTAATTTTATACCTCCAACCAACCATCCATAAGTGTCGACACTTTCTCACTTGACAAGTCAAGCTTCCAGTGACTGTAAAACTGAAGAAAATTATGTTACTATAAAAATATATAATACTACTTGCCTTTTTGATTTACCATTTTTCAAATTAAACCATAGAGATTAGATTAATTATAACTTACTTTACCAATTTCAAGATAAACCTGGTAGAGATCGGGTCAATTGTTCCACAATTTTAAAACATTCAATTTCAAAAGATGCATTATTTCTAAAATTATATTTTGACAAATCATCTGCTTGAAAAACCTTATTTTCAACATATTTCTTCTTACAGCCAAGTAATATCAGAATGTGTGGTCTAGAGTCTAGTGATGCCAAACTTATCAATTTCGCGCTAGCCCGATTCCTCCTCCCGGATGAAGACATCATGCATAACTATGGCACTGTGGGATACGCGTCACCAGAACAGGTCACGAACGACGTCCTGAGGGAGAATACAGATGTATGGGCTGTTGGTGTGCTTACTTACGTTTTGTAAGTCTATTTATTTGTGTCACCTGCATAGCATGGCAGATCTTAGGGATCACTTTGTTGTTGTCTGTTGTCGTCATATATCACGCTTTAACCTCTATCCTTGACCATAACGTGAAAAGTATTTGACCTATGTTCATGAAACTTCACACACATCAACAGCACATGGCAGCACTATGAAGTTAAGCATAAATCTCACTGCTACAAGTAGACACCGAAAGATATGACTGAAAGATTATTAAAAGCGACATTAAATGCTATACATACATACAGTTACTGTTGTCCCCTGACATGGTTTGTGAATGTCTGACACGTTCAAGGTTAAGGTGACGCTCCTCTTGTTGCACATATTGTGAGAGCTCAATGGTTTATGGCAATTCGCTATAGGTGTTAATATACAAGTAATTTGTCAACACATTAATTTCTTGTGATTGGGGACAAATTGCCCGTGTACAGACTGTAGGCCTCTGTCCTGCATGGGGCCAATATGTTGACATCATCTAAAAATGTAAGAATTAAAAGACTGCCATTTTTAAATTTTATTCTTTGGGTGGGAACATAAACAAGGCAGTTCTGTGTATCAGAGTCTATCCTCTGAGCATGTTAAAGAACCGTAGGTTTCTCTTCGTAAGTAAGAGTAGGGCAGGTTCCCAGGTTCATATGCAAGGTTCCCCGCCCTCTGGGCTCGTTCTTAATAACCTGTAATGTGTTGGTGAATCAAAATCAACTTAGTATCCAAAATACAGAGCAAGGCATCTGTGTTTTGTGGACACAATTCTGTTTGTTCCATGAACAAAATGAATATTCTTCCTAATTAAACAGTTTCTATTCTACATGTTACACTTTGCCATTGGTGTTCAGGTTGTCGGGTGTTGCACCGTTTCAAGGAAACACAGACGTGGACATTCTCAACAAGACGGTTGAGTGTCAGTGGAGTTTCGGAGAGAAAGATTTTGAGAAGATTTCCAAAGATGGGCAGGAGTTTATAAGTCAACTTTTGGTGAAGGATCCAAGGTAATCAAAGTTCTGTGGCCATGTATATAACTTATATTTTTTGAGAATCCATACTCTATAGATGCAATATAAATGGCTTTAAAAAGCCAGCCAAACCCCAAAACTGAGCCATCGAGTTAAGAGTTATCAACTCATAATTCATTTTACGCATATTCAATCACGGGTATTTTAAGAACCCGTGAATAAACGAAAATTTTAACTGGCACATACACTTTATTATATGGCCTTAACACCTACATAGAATTTTGATAAACAGTTTTGTAATGTAATTTTGCCGTTATTTGGCGGGTTAGTTTCTTTAAACATTTGTATGTTTTCAAATCGAAATCAAAACACAATGATTGATTCTTACAGAGCAGGGCAATGTCTTTGAAAAAAAGAGAATCAGATTTTATGTAATGATGTAAAAAAGTTTGTAGGTAGATTAATCCCCAGGTCTCTGTATTGGTCAATTATCTGGCAATAGTTGTGTCTCTGTATTGGTCAATTATCTGGCAATAGTTGTGTCTCTGTATTGGTCAATTATCTGGCAATAGTTGTGTCTCTGTATTGGTCAATTATCTGGCAATAGTTGTGTCTCTGTATTGGTCAATTATCTGGCAATAGTTGTGTCTCTGTATTGGTCAATTATCTGGCAATAGTTGTGTCTCTGTATTGGTCAATTATCTGGCAATAATAGTTGTGTCTCTGTATTGGTCAATTATCTGGCAATAGTTGTGTCTCTGTATTGGTCAATTATCTGGCAATAGTTGTGAAACTATTCAGTTCGGATTAAGCCTATTAATGAAAGACCTGCAAAATGCAATACATTTTCAAATTTTCATTTTTTGTATCCAAAATTCCACCCCCACTACCCCAATCCCTACAAAACATCAAGAAAAAAATACATTTTATAACAGCACCCCCCTGGCATTTTGAATAGCGCCCATTCGCTACTGTAATGGGAAATATAGTATGTAGGGAAATATCTGATGGCCATAATGCCATGATGGTCGTATGAAATAACCTTTAATCAATGTTTTTCTGTTTTACTGCCACAGTAAGAGACTGGGAGTGGAGGAATGCCTGAACCATCTCTGGCTATCCACGGAGAGTGATACGAAGATCAACACGGACAAACTCAGACAGTTCTACAATATGGAGAAACTCAAGGTGCAATTTGGTTTAAATAATGAGTCATCTTTCGTTTTGATGTTTCTCGTTGAAGATGGAATGTCATTGTCTTTCAGCAGTGACATATTTGATTGCAAGGTGTCTCGGTTTTAGCGGTCAGTGGTCTATAAATTCATTACAAATTCAAAAGTTTTGCCTAGCATCTTCAAAAGTTTTGGCCAATCAGTAATCAGTAAAATGACACGTCTTCACATTTGTGTAGGTTGGACACTCGGTGTTTATCATTGATGCTCAGCTGACTTTAGCCCTTTATAAAATTTATTTGTAATGAGAATTATATTTAAAGCTTTATTATAACCCTGCTTTCACAAAGTAAATTAAGTGAGGTCTATATAGGAATCGTGCTGTCCGTAATGTCGCGTCACGTCCCGGTCAGTCCGTAACACATTTTTGTCCCGTCCCATATCATTTTTATTACTTGCCTTCTTGAAACAGTTTTGAATGGGTTGTTCCCAAACTTCAAATTCACTGATCAAAAAGCGGAGGGTATTCATCACTTTCAGTGATAGTTCTAGTTTTTTGGGTTCAGCTATGTCTATATATCTTATTTTAAAAACACCAAAGTGGCTGCATTTAAGTTAAATTATAGTCAAATATTTTGAAAACACCAAAGTCAGGCTGCATTTAAGTTAACTTATAGTCAAATATTTTGAAAACACCAAAGTCAGTCTGCATTTAAGTTAAATTATAGTCAAATATTTTGAAAACACCAAAGTCAGGCTGCATTTAAGTTAAATTATAGTCAAATATTTTGAAAACACCAAAGTCAGTCTGCATTTAAGTTAAATTATAGTCAAATATTTTGAAAACACCAAAGTCAGTCTGCATTTAAGTTAAATTATAGTCAAATATTTTGAAAACACCAAAGTCAGACTGCATTTAAGTTAAATTATAGTCAAATATTTTGAAAACACCAAAGTCAGGCTGCATTTAAGTTAAATTATAGTCAAATATTTTGAAAACACCAAAGTCAGTCTGCATTTAAGTTAAATTATAGTCAAATATTTTGAAAACACCAAAGTCAGACTGCATTTAAGTTAAATTATAGTCAAATATTTTGATTTTTCATATAAAGACTAAGGAAAAAGTCTGAGTAAACCCCTTTATAAAGGGGTAAACACCTACTGAATATCTCAACATCTCAGAAACGAATGCCCGGATGTGAAAATTATGAATACCATACCTAAAGTGGTGTATATTTTTTGAGGGACATTAACAGTTGTCTGTCCTAATATATTGCATGCAGGATTCTAACACAGACCGTGTAACAATTTGTTTCAACATATTTTATTTCAAAGATAATGTTTTCTACAAATGTTACATCCAATAATAATGTATTGGAACGAAACCAGAATGCATACAGAGATCATTTCCACGTGTACGGGAACAAATGAGTTACATGCATACCCATTTACGTAGTGATTAAGTTAAATATGCTTTCAATAAAGAGAATACCGGTAAACAAAAACATAATATTATGATACTCAGAGAAATAATAAGAACTAAAAGTTCTCAAGGGCAGCATATAGTAATCATACCGTCCGTCAGTCAGTCCATTCGTCAGAGTTTACACTAGGATCGCCTTGTTTGTCTTTTTTTTCTTGATTGACTGACACACAAGCAAGTATGTCTCTATGCGCAGGAAATAATCTATGTCTTCATTTAGAGCAATAAAAATTACAGTCACACAAGAGGAGGGTGGGGGGAGCTTGTGACTAAAATGTGTCAAAATGGTAAAAACGACACACAAGATGTAAAAAACAGTCACACAAGGTACGAACATACACACAAAAAACAGACACACAAGTTTTCAGTCACACAATGCCTGGTTTTGTGTACGTCCATACCATCGCGTCAGGTCAATAACTCTGACATTCATGCAAAATCTAGGTCCATGGCTCCAAGGTCAAAGTTCAAATCCACTTCGGGGGCATTTGTCACTTACAGTGACATTTGTTTTGTTTTTAAAAAAAAAAGTCAATGAGATAATGTACAAAATCAATAATTATGCAATGGTGTCCAACAACAAATCACTCTATAATATGTTGAAAGAAATGTTTAGTTTAATAGAAACGGAGAGAGAGAAAGGTAGAAAATAAAAAAAGGATAAAAAAAAGATTATAAAACATTTGTCTAAACATAGTTCCAGCACAAAACATTTGTCTAAACATAGTACAAGCACCCTAAGACTGCTGCAAGAACACTGTCTTAGTGCAATGGGGAGAAACTGATTGGGAATGTTTGTGTTAAATGAAATGTAAAAAAATATATTTAAAGTGCCATCGATCTCTTAATATTTATTTTGATACTGTTTTTCACCCACAGAGAAAGGCCAGTCAGGTGTATACCACGGCTCACCTACAGAGTCTCAGGAAGATTCTGCACGGAACCGCTGCCCTCTATCAGCCGGCTATCGACACGGACACAGGGGAGATAATCTTCCCAGACAGTGACGAATACGGGGATTACCTGGACGAGGACGCCTGGTACGAGTGGCAGCTACAGGTGGGTCTAACTTGTTTTACATTTGAGTATCGATTGGGAGTTGGAAGTGGTGGGGTGGGTGGGGGCATAACAAAAAGAGTGCCAATATAGTATGAATAATGTATTTACTGAGTGCTAATACATGAATTTAAAAGCGAAAAACTTTATTCAATATGGCTAAAACAGTGATTAATACTCTGTCTACCTTTGTGCACTATTGTACATTTATTTGAATGAATGAAAGTCTTTATTTATCAAGGGTGACCCAGTTAGTTCAAACTAATCTTCCTTGGGGCCCTCAGTTAGTTGATAACTTCAAATGCTATGACTGTTGTTCCAAACTTGGTATGTTTTCACATTCTTTATATTCATTTTCTGTTGAGTGAAACAGATCCCCAGAGCTTTTCAAGGGATGAACGCAAAACTTTTATAAATAGAGTGGAGCACTGTGGTCTAGAGCATTGGACCCATGATCCAAAAGTCATGGGTGCGATTCCCGCCATTGCCATATGCTTTGTTTGGTTGTTTGTTTGTTTGTATGATGTTTACGTCATTTTCAACACATGTAAGGTTATATATGACGGTCGATTTTTTGTGGTGGAGGCAGACCACCCACTTTTTCTGGGTATAACCAGTACTGTACACCTCCCGCCATCCATAAAAATCGACACCTCCTCACAAGTCAAGCTCCCAGTGGGATTCTAACCCACAGCGGTGAGAGGCGAAGGTTCACAACGCAGCGTCGTTAACCCTTCGGCCACTGAGATGCTCATTGCCATATGCATTGTGTCCTTGAGCAAGACACTTTATCTGCATTGCTTAGTACTGGTTCTACCCAGAAAGACATCGAGAGTGATTCAAATAAGTTCATAGAGGTTTCGTTACAATCGTTGTAAAATAAATAAGTTTAAACTAAACTAAATAAAGAACTAGATACAATAGTTTTGCATTGAGCCCTCGTTCTGTACATAACAGTACTTGGATGACCCAGACAGTCAGGAATTCCCGATACAGAAGAAGGAGTTTACCCTACGGGAGAGTCGTCATACAGCAGCCAATAAGGTCAAGGAGGAAGAAAAAGAAGAACCTGAGAGCGGTGAGTTATAGAACTTACTGTTTTCATCTGTAAGGCACTGTTATATTTTTTGGGGAGAGCACCGATATTTTCTATCAATCAAGATGTTTAGATATATTTCTTGGGGACGAGTGCACTGAAATATTGTTTAAGGAATGAATGAATGGTGTTTTACAGTGAACTGACACCTAAATATTTAATACTGTGCGCGAAAATTGATGTAAATAAAAAATGAAATATTATTTAATTATGTAAAGAATAAATTAATGGTGTTTTACGGCACATCGAAACATGCATTAGTCATAATGTGCGTGAAAAATGAAATTGAAACATGAAATTTTGTTAAAATAATTAATAAATGGTGTTGTATGGCATGTTTTATGGGACAGTGCATAAACAGATCATAATGTGGTGAAAATGAAATATTGTTTAAATCAAAGGCTCACAACACCATACATTATGAATGTTTAATTTACGGATTCTATATGCAGATGCAGACCTAGGATTTTTAAGTAAGTAGGGACTGACAGAATATTTTTAATGACACCAATCCATGGACAATAAACTAGTGGGGACTGATGGAATATTTTTAATGACACCAATCCATGGACAATAAACTAGTGGGGAGTGACGGAATATTTTTTAATGACACCAATCCATGGACAATAAACTAGTGGGGACTGACGGAATATTTTTAATGACACCAATCCATGGACAATAAACTAGTGGGAACTGACGGAATATTTTTAATGACACCAATCCATGGACAATAAACTAGTGGGGACTGACGGAATATTTTTAATGACACCAATCCATGGACAATAAACTAGTGGGGACTGACGGAATATTTTCAATGACACCAATCCATGGACAATAAACTAGTGGGGACTGACGGAATATTTGCAATGACACCAATCCATGGACAATAAACTAGTGGGGACTGACGGAATATTTGCAATGACACCAATCCATGGACAATAAACTAGTGGGGACTGACGGAATATTTGCAATGACACCAAACCATGGACAATAAACTTGTGGGGTCTGACGGAATATTTTTAATGACACCAATCCTTGGACAATAAACTATCATCTTTCCATATTTGCTATACAGGTTCTGGTATAATGTTCCGCAACAAGATTCAGTCGCAGACTTTCCTAGTGGGAGAAGACGCCACGTTCTCGTGTACCGTGGTCTCCCAGGATGAGGTACCGGTGGTAACCTGGTACAGAGATGAACAACTACTCTCAGAAGCTTACAGGTATATACCAGTTTTGAATATCAGATTTACTTGCATTAGAATATCCTTGCTTAAAGTAACTATCGTGCCATCAACAGGCAAGTTTTCCCACAGATGTAAACCATTTCTAAACCTACTTACAACAAGGTATATATATATATAACTTACAAATTATGAGAATCCGAATTTGATAGGCACAAAACTTTAACCAGCCAAGCCAAACCCAAAAACTGGAGCGTCGAATTAAGAGTGACCAACCCATTTCACGCATATTCAGTGAACAGTGTTTTAAGAACCCGTGTAAAAACTATACTTTTAATTGGCACATACATTATTATATGACCTGAACACATGGATAGAGTTTTGATAAATGTTTTTTTGGTGTATTTTTTCCGTTATTTGGTGGGTTAGTTCTTTAACACATTCTAGCAAATCTTATATAGTAAGTTCATTATAATGTGACTGGGTGGGGTATCGTGCTACATGTCTATGGTGGTGCGATATTCCAGTGTTGCAGTGCTCGAAAGTTGAGAACTGAGCTCACTGCTACAGTAGACACTATTGTGATGTGACTTAAGATTGGTAAATGCAACATTAAACCCCAAACGTACATAAATACATACCTTAGGCTGAAACATGCGCCCAAACAAAAGTAAGTTGGGGAAGGCCTATTGGAGGGTCTCATAAGTCAGGGGTAGTTTTCTTAGGTCAATTAATGGAAATTCTAGTATATCTTGGAAGACCTATTAGGTCGGTGGAGGATCTGATTTGTCAGGGGTGGTTTTCTGAAGTCAGGATAGAATCTTCTGTAACAGGGGAGGGTCTTGTAAGTAAAATAAATGGTCAGGTTAAATTGAGAGCAGAATAGAGCCACAATACAGCATAATCATGGTACAACCATGCAATGTCAGTCTTAAAATTGTATAGCTTAGTCTTTTAGTAAGTGAGGAAGTGTCGATTCTTATGGATGGCGGGAGGTGTACAATACTGGTTCTACGCAGGAAAAGTGGATGGTCTGCCTCCACCACACAAAATCGACTGTCATATATAACCTTACATGTGTTGAAAATGATGTAAAATACCATACATACATACATACATACATACATACGTCCTTTAGTAGCATACTACCATGACTAACCACCTCAAATATAACAGGGCCGATCCAAGCTTTAATGAAGAAACCGGAGTAGCTAAGTTGAGGATTGTGAATAGCAAAGATTATGACGCAGCCATCTACAAGTGTGTGGCGAGAAATAAAGATGGCCGAGTTTCCTGTCAGGCAAGACTTCTGCTGGGAGGTATGTTATTATCAGTAATACAAGCTGTACAGCTTGTACGTAGTGTAATAAAAATATGCAAGTCATAATCTATCTTAAATAGGCAAGTATAAGCGTGTACTAACTTTTGTGAAATGACGTTAAAGTTCCGGCCATGTTTTGTTTCATGAACATGTTTATTTTAATCGAAATCAATACACAACAATCTATATTTACATTCACACATTGCAATATCTGTGAAAAGCGAGAATAAGATTTTATTTGATGACATAGAAAACTTTGAACAGGTAAATTAATCCACAGGTAAATGTATTTATCAATTATCTGGCAGTAGTTGTGCAGCTATACAATTCAGAATTACCTCATTTCCCTGTGCAGTCTCACAGTGGTAAAAGTAGTATCTACATCATGCAAATAATACTTATTTTTACATACAACTTAGTAGCGGTTTTAAATATATGTTTCTCTCCAGGACTATCAAGAAATGTTATATGATGTTTAAGAATTAAATTTGTTAATTGATAATACTTCAAAAAGGGTGGCCATTCATCTTTAAAAAAAGATAGTCCCTTATATTTACTTAGAACATTTCGAGTCAAGCTATTTTATTGAGGGTGCATTCACCTGCTTGACAAGTATGCATTTACTTGCGTGTTGTAAAAGAAAAGGGCTTGTTTCTGGAATTTAGTGTAAAATTTAGTATAAACTTTGTTTACTTTGCATCAATTATGAAACAAGTTAAACAGCTCTTGATGGAGCGTATGACAGTATTAGCATGGTATTGATGAGGGTGTAAACTAAACAAATGGGAAAACATGCATGTCGGAGTTGGCAACCACTTTTCCCTCTCCGAACACCGAGATGGACACAACCTGGGATGCACTGGTAAGAAGAGAGTGCTTCAACTTATTCTACCAGGACACCATATAAGAACCTAATGCACATGATAATTCTTTATTTTATTATAACTATTTCAATTTTAAAAAAACTGAAATTCACAATTCATATCAACCCTGTGTATTTACATTCTTCCAATTTCCAGACAAGCCGGGTAAACCTGGCAGACCTCTAGTGACCCAGACTTCCGGTGCTGAGGCCTTCCTCACCTGGACGGGACCCGTGTCAGACGGCAACTCATACATCCTTGGTTACCGTGTAGACTACAGGAAACAAGGTAGAGTACAACTTTTACCTCCAGCACTGAAGAGTTAATGGAGGCATTAACCAGTCTGCAAAAGCAAGGCTGAAATATTTTACCTGTCTGAGAAAATAGTTTAAGGTTTCTCTTATAAATACTTACTTGAAACATTATGGAATCCTTTACCTTAATTAAAAAGTTAGCTATTTCATATGTCCAAAAAAATGGTATCCAACACTCATCAAATTATCTGTAATAAGTAATAGAGTGAGTTGTTTCGTTTAAACACCGAAATGGACGTAGCCCACAAGACACTCGTTTGGCCATTTTTAGGGCTGAAAATCGGACCCCATTCTCCTCCCCTAAAAATATATATTTTTCCCCTTTTCCTGTGAAAAATTCCCCTTAAAAAAAAAAAAGTTTTTTTATAGAAAAAAACACTAATTTGTGTTTCTTAGAAATTACCCTTTCATATGAAAACAATGCAAAGTTTCCTTTCCTGAGCGCCCTAAAAGCTGACTAGTGCCCTGGCCCATCAAGGTTTTTAAATACTGTGAAAGCATTAATTTTCGTGTGTATGAAATTTCGTGGATTTCGGAAAAATGACAATTTCGTGGGTATACACTGAAACATGGCTTGGCCTAACTAGCCTGGCCTCATTGGCCTATAGCCTGGCCTGATCTTAAAATTGTTTACCTTAGTTGTTATTGTTCCAGGTCATGACCTTAGTCATGTTCTTCGCAATGAGGGGCATTCACACAATCTTAAATAACTATAATTGGTTGCATTGAAATAGAACTGATTACGAGATGTCAATGGTACCAATAATGAGAAACATAATAGTGTGCATATGACAAAACAGAAATAGTTAGGATATATTCGTATTAATATGAAAAATAAAGTGAATTAATATTTGAATCTGATTAAAGGCTTGCATGAATGATACATTAGTGACAGCATAAATTATTTTATAACAATGGATCAATTTGATGATATGATTCGAAACATAAGTTATGGAGTGACAATGTTTTTGGAAGGGTGAGTTGGTAGATGGATGGTTAAATAAAATTGAATGGGTAGTGGCTTGATGGATAGGTGGATGGATGGTCTAATGAGTGATTGGGTGGTTCCGTTTTGGTAGGGTGGAAATGTGGGAGGGTAGCTGGATGGTAGAGTGGGTAGTGGGATTCACTATAAATATATAATCTGAACATATTAAATTGTAAGTAATTGTATTATATTTGCATATTGTTTTAATGGAGATTTTGTTATTTAGTGTTATGCCAACAACAAAAAATGATATGCTTTAAATGCTATATGTGCTTGTTGCATTAAGTTACTTATTTAAAAGTTATTTACTTTTCCATTAATACATGCATTTTTTGCTATTTCACATTAATAAAAACAAGTTTTCATTATATCATAAACAGTAGCATTTTACCATCTTAAATGAAAAACATGTTGTTTCAATATGATCACTATCAATTTAAATTTCTGAATGACCCTCACAAGGTGCACAGTTCCTAACATAATCAGTACAGCTGCATTGTCCCATGAGACATGTGCTAACCTTAATGTGTGCCACTGACCATCTAGAAACAACATAAATGAACTTGGATACTCAAACATTAACTCCAGTGTTGAAGCAATGACCCTTTGGTCTGACCTAAACAAGTCCCAAGGGACCAACTAATCTTAAGCCAGGCCAGGCCAAGCCAGGACAGGCTAGTTAAGCCAAGCCATGTTTCAGTGTAAGCCAATTTCGTGGACACTTAAATTCGTTGTTTTCTAATTGTATGGCATAAAAATAAGGTTATTTGGCATTTCATTGGGATCTTTATTTCGTGCTTCAGCCTATCCACAAAATCCACGAAAATTAGTGCCCCATGATAATTAATGATTTCACAGTAACCAATGAGCTGAGACAGAACTATCTGTTTTGTAGTATGGTGTACTTGGTGGTCCTGTTGGAATAACTGCCATATTCTAACTTTCAGTTAACGTCTCCGTGGCCAAATAGTTAATGACATTGCATTGTAAACTTTCGCCTCTCATCACTGCAGGTTTTGAATCCCACTGGGATCTCGACTTGTAAGTGAGTAAGTGGATATGTGTTGAAAATGTTGTAAAACACCATACAAACTAACTTCCAGTTATTGGCATGTTATTGGCATATAGCTCCCTCTCCACTTTAGTTATTCTGAATAAAATGTTTTGATGCTTTGACTTCATCAAAGGAAAATTCACCAACCATACTACACATATTCTTGCATCAGTATTTCAATATACAAGGTTTTCCAATGCCTACTTTATGAGGTTAGGTCAATAAATACTGAAAAATGGATCCCTTGGAAGCAACAAACACAAACAAGAGATAAAAGTAGCAGACTTGGTTTTATTGAGTCTGTTCAAGTCATTATAATCTTTAGTTCTTATTCCTCCGTGGCCGAGTGGTTAGTGTCTCTGACTTGAGATTACTTGCTCCTCACTACTGTAGATTCGATCCCTCAAGGGCCTTGGAATCGTTATGTGAGGAAGCTATCCAGCCGACTTGCGGAACGTTGGTGGTTCTACCCAGGTGCCCGCCTGGGCACGAAAATTGCCCGGAAGCTGGAAAGTTGCCATATGATCTTAGCTGTTGGTGCGACTATAAAATCCAATTCAATTAGTTCTCATCTCCACCAATCTTGAAATTGTTCTTCACAAAGCCATTTTATTACACCGATTTTAAAGTTGGAATTTGTTTGTTTTATATTTCACCAGATTGTTGATTTAATTTACAGCAACACACACGTTTTATATATTAATTGTAGTTACCTGAACATTTGCATTGAGTTCAAATTTAAAATAAATTTAAAATAAAAAAAATAAAAATTGTTCTACGCACATATATTTCCAATCACCACATAGTAATGCCATGTTCTACAATGTATTGCAGGTGATTCCAAGTGGACCAAAGGCCCGTATGTGACGGAAGAGTATGCCCTTCTCAATGGACTGGTACCCAACACAAGTTACACATTCAGGGTGTCTTGTCACAACAAATATGGAACCAGTCCATACAGCTGGGCGTCACTGGAGGCAGCTACGCTCGATACTGGTAGGTGTTGAAAGTGGACAGATTCATTCAATATTACATATTTGTCTGTGAATTGTATAGGAAATACTGGGAATAGAAAAGCTATATCTACTCGTTTGCTCTACTGCGAAATATCTCCCAGTGGGAGTTACTTCGTAGTACGGAACATTGCTCGGCCTTTTCCATCAGTGGTGGGAACGTCATTTTTAATTGTTTTACGGACGTCGTCGTCAGATTCCGCCACTAGGAAATACCGATTACGGAAATTAACAAAGAGTTCCGGTTTCACTTGTTTTGTTTGTATGACGTAACGTTGTCTTGGCGTTCTCGTGCAAACTGGTGTAAAAAGGCAAACTGGTGTAAATATATTGATGATTGGAAAGAAATTCATCACAGAATATATAATATATAGTTTAATTAACATTGTTGTCATGATACGGAAAATAATTCCCTCGTGAGAAAGTTTCTTCGATATAGAAACTCGTGGGCTTCTTTATTTCCCTATCACAACAACAATGTTAATTAAATTATATATATTTTTCTCCTATTGAAGACTGTTACGTACATTTATCAGGGAAATAAAAAGTTTAAGGGTTTTATGCTATATGTAGATACAAAATACAACAAGATACATAGAGGATCTTACATGAGTGCCTGTTTAATATTGAATTTATTAAAAAAGTTGGATAAAATTATATGATGCAGGTTGTGTCATGTCAATGTTATCCAATGAGTTTAAGTGCATATTACCCGCCCCAGTGTATGACGAGATGATAACAATATTTTTGCAGATGCCCCAGCGATTACCATTGCAGCACACCTGCAGCCATTGCTACAGTTCACCAGTTTCACGAAACAACAGCTCATCCTGCCCGCAGAGAGTCGGCGGCCATCTCTAACGGTGGTTGATGAGGCCATAATCCAGGAAATCAATCCTGCTGACAACTACACCATCACAGATACCATTTCAAAGTAAGAAATATAGACAGCTTCATTGCCCCTTGTGGTTACTGTGTATAGAATAGGACCATTACAAATCCCGCTAGAGTCAGAGGGGTAGGACCCCCACTCCTCCTTCATGTTCATGCTCATAAAAGATCATAATGACCCTGCGTGTGCAAAAGTGGGAACATGGTTCCATTGTAAATAGAGTTTCCACTATAGAATTTGCAGCAACTCTGCAGTTCTGCAGATAAGAAGTTAGATATTTTATCTGGAAATAAATGGAGTATGAGCCTGGCAAGAAAACTGCACAGGGTCATGGTGTGTGGAAGATAGTGTAGCCCATTTCACTGGTACTTCGGAAATATCCTTACGGAATTTAAGTCACAAGGCGCAGTCACATATTTTCAAGAACTAATCAGATTCTGGAAGGCACAGAAGTATCAACAATCACAAATTAACCAGTTTCAATGTTTAAAATTATAATGAGTAAAGTATGCGCATTCGATCGCTAAATACCACAATCATTAGAGATATTCTATACGGAAAACATCTTGACTTATTCCTTTGAAACTAGATCTCAAGACTACAAGAACGAGTTTGGAACTTTTGTATAAATTATTAAGTAATGTATAACAGATAAATATGTACCTATATAAATGACTGTTGTTACTTTACAGGGGCAGCTATGGTGAATACAAAGCCTGTTCAAACACTGCCACCAACCAGCAATGTGTCATGAAAGTAGTTCCATACAACAAAGACAACCACGCAACTGTCACGAGCGAATTTGAAATTTTGCGCTCCCTGCGCCAGATTAATATCATTACAGTGTTGGACAGTTACATCGACGCAGATTTGTTTTACGTCGTGTTTGAACGTCTCTCCGGAATTAATGTGCTTCAGTACCTGTGTCTGCAAAAATCGTACAAAGAAGAACTCGTCGCGCAGATCGTGCGGCAGATTTTGGACGCGCTTCAGTATCTCCAGCACTACGGCATTGCTCACCTGAACCTGCAGCCAAGCAGCATTGTCATGGCAACAAGAAGGAGGCCACACATGAAACTGCGAGATTTCACGCTGGCAAGAAAGATAGAAGCCGGCAAAGAACAGAGTATGACACCAGCTGGATATCCAGATTTTGTCCGTAAGTTACCCATGAATTCATAGGGCTGTTTTAGAAAAAAAGACAATAATTATTTTATCACAAGTCATAATATCCCTTATTAGCTATTAGCCGTGTTGAGCACAATATGACCTCTTTGTGTGTCGACGTGCCGTACAACTCCATTCATTCTTTTTATTGTATGTACACATGTAATACAGCCTGAAACGATTTTGATTGGTTGGGCATAAAATACATTAAATTATTATGAAAATTAAAAAATTGTTGAATTAATGGATTTGTAAATGTGTCATATTGCAAATAAATAAATAAAACCAAGGTTTAGACCATAATATCTCCTACTTCATGCAAACAAGCTAAATGTATCATTCTTACAATATCATTACGTCGGCTTTGTTACTACTGGTCACTGACGAGTAATATTACGAGTCTAGTAAAACTTGGCCAAAAGTGGAGAATTTTTAAGAAATGATGATAGACTTGGGAGACTTAAATGAATATACAGGTATTCATGACAAAACGTTTGTTTTTCCAGCACCCGAGGTGATCAAGGGTGACCCGGTGCAGTTTTCTTCCGATTTGTGGACACTTGGAGCATTAACATTCACACTGTGAGTTGTATTTTCTATAACCAGTATGTTTCACATTCTTTACAGAACCTGTTTATATATGTCTTCAGGACAAATGGTAGATTATATTTAAAACCGTTTATGACCAACCACCGTTAATTCTACCCATGTTTAAGATTTTAAGAACCAAGACTTTGGACCATGGCAACCCTTTGTGGCACAATCCTGTGAGGCAACCCTGTGTGTTGTCAATGAACCTAAGGTGACATAATTGTTCCTTGTATGAGCAGACCTTCCAAATTCCAGATGAAAATCTGAAATCACAGGATTTTTTACTACCCTTCCTGATCACCCAGATTTAGACATAAAATCTCTGAATTTTCAATTAAAAATGAACAGCTGAATGTTCACTGATTAAAAGACACTTATGAGACAATTTTTTTCATTCTCAGATATTAATATCAAACAATTTATAAACATATTATTTTATTGTTTTAAAATAAGCATGAAAAATAACTGCAAAACTTGAAGTTGCACGCTGAAATTTCCATTGAGATATTTTCTTTCTGCGCTTAAGGATTTTTAGATTAAAAGTTTTAATAACCCTGTATGAGAATCATTTAAAAGTAAAACAACAGGCACATCCTGAATCAATGATCTTAGAATGTTTACAATATTAAGTTAATTCTCAATACAATGTTAATTGTCCGTGAAACATAAAACTCAAATGACAATGTGTATTCCTAGAAACTATTTTATGCTTGACAGTAGATCTATCCCTGTAAGATGCTGGGGAAAGAAACTACCTGGAAACTTCACAGTGGTAAGTAGTTCCAAGCCACGCAGAACTTCCCACAGAGAATCTGAATGAGAAAGTTTCTGACAGTTACGTCGGTTTAACTATTATCACCATTTTATAAAATGTCATTCAGACTATATTTTCCCGCCTTTTTCCCAGGCTAAGTGGAGTTTCACCGTTCGGCGGGAACGATCTGAAGGGTACCCTGAGTAACATCCTGTTCGACAGATACAACCTGAGTGATATGTACGACAACGTCTCCAAGGAGAGTCTCAAGTTCATCAGCAAGCTGTTGAGAAGACTTCCAAAGTACGTAACATTTCCTCATGATATACACAGAGTCAAACCTGTATTTAGAGACCGTTAAACTGAGGAGCAGAATTGGTTTCTAGAGCTGGTTTGACTGTAATTTAATGTTTCTATTTTATGTAGTATTTTCTCATGTATTATATACAAACATTTTCTCATTATATACTCACAGTCAAACTTGTATTTAGAGACACAAAATCGAGGAACAAATTTGGTTTCTTAGCACAGGTGGTATTTTAATACATGTTTATTTGAATTAATAATAATTAAATTGAGAACTGAAATGTTGGTCTGTTGGGCCACCTAAAAAATATTTATATTTGCCCTTTCCTAACCCTAATTTCAAATTTTGGGTCGGTAGGTAGGCGCATTTTTTATTTTTTTTTTTGTTACTTTAAACATACTTTTGTTATAAGTGGTATCTTGATGCGACAGGCAATTTAAAACAAAATATAAAAAAAAAGTTAAAAAAATAAGAAAAAAATGATTGGGTAGGGCCCTATTTTTCGGCGCGGTAGGGAAAGGGCAAATTTTTTTGAAGTATGGCCTTGCAACAGGTGGTCTCTTAATAGGCGTGCTCTCTTGAGCAGGTTTGTTATTTGATTTATCATGCAGCTATGCACCTTTCTGCCTGATAAAGGGGTACCTAATAAACTTTGCTTTATCTGGCACTGACTAATAAAGCAAAAGCAATGCGGAATTCCTCGGCATTTATAGCGCGTAATGTTATCTGATGTCGTAAATTAATGTCATGAAGGAAAAAACAATATGGAGGCATCTTACGTAATGTCAAGCGTAACATTTTGTTTAAAAATAAAACTAGTATACTATACAGAAAATGTGGATCTACATGATAAAAAGAATATTACGCCAGTGCCTTTTACTAACAAGTTATTAGACTCGGCATGAAAATGTAGAATAGCTTAGCAGAGCCTCACTATTCTTTGTTTTCTAAGCCTCACCTTCTAAGCCTCACTTTCTAAGCCACGCCTTGTAAGCCTCGCCTGACAAACTTGATAGTAAAAGGCACTGACGTAATATTCTCAATATTTCTGCTTAACTCCATCACCTGCACTATAAATTATTTTTGCTTCACCCACTGAACGTCACTATAAATAGATAGATACATAACTGGAACTGTTGCTATTGTGAGTAAGTACTAGGGTGGCACCCTAGTGTCATGGTTACTACTAGAGATTAGTGATCCAGGGATCGTGCTATCTATCCCAGACAGGACTAAGTTTTGATTAATTATTGAAATTCCCACCTTACCGACCATTTGAGTGAAACTTTAAATGGGGTGCTAGCTTGCTTATATGTCCGTTGCAATACATTAAATTTAAGTAAATGATTATACAAACTACACTTCATTATAAACAGATATGTTATTGGAGCTTTCGCAGTTTTAACTACTTACATTGTTACACCCTAAAAAAAGGACTACATACCGGTACACACTGTAACAAGGGATTATTAAATTTAGTTCATTTTCAACATACAAAACATTAGTTTGTTTCAAAATATATTTTTGAGCTTTTCTCTTAGCTTTGTCCATTTGCGTATAGTATAATGCCTAGATGTGTTTGCTGGAGATGTTGCAATCACATACAAACTATTTGCTTTTATACCCCTGCAAACAAAGTTTTTGTTTGAGTGTGTAGGGTGAACCAGAGTCAGACACCCGTCCATCGGTAGACACAACCTATTCTACGCCATCACTCTTCAATTTTTGTGTAGGTAGACACACTAATGAAACACGACTGTTCTTGGAGAGAGGAGGACCCATATTGATTTTGAGGTCAAGAGGTCAATGTAACTAATCTTGCGCCATGTTCCAAAAACGTTACGCGGAGATATGTTAAGTGACAGTTCTAGTTTAATTTTGTCAGAACATCAGGTAAGACATTTTATTTTTCTAACGAAAAACAGATAGTGGGAATTATGTAGACAGTAAAACACTGATTCACTTTAAACAGTGTAGATAATAACACATCTGTCATTGCAGGAACAGACCAGATGTCAACAAATGTCTCGACTCGCGCTGGCTCCAGTTGTCCGATACTATGCTCAAGTCCCGTAACTCTCGAATATTCCAAACCGAGAAGCTTATCGACTTCTCCCAACTATACCAGCAGAGAAGGGCAGACCCAGAATATATGGCCATAGCTGCCGTCGCCGTCCAGGACCTTCCTAAGGTATTAGCCGTTGAAGTATATTTATTATAATTCTGAAATATTTTACTGCGATACTTGGTCTTTTGTTGAGCCCGTCAACAGATCTCGACATAGCAATCACATGTTGTCCTTGTGTCACTGTCTATTCTTTAGTACGTCCCTCAGTGCATCCGACTTTCATTTATTTATATATTCCTTACAGGATTTTCACCAAACTCCACAAGAATTTGGCTAATATGCATCTTACATTATGTGCAAAATGTTGAGACAGTGTGGCCTACTACACACTATAGGTCATGGAATAAAGGACACAGTACATCATCATATAAAACACCACATTTCAGCAGTATAATTCAAGGGCTTAACGGGGTTGATGAACTATTTTCAAACAAAATGTGTTTTTCACCTTTTTTACCATATATGGCATATTGACATTTTACATTTGTATATTTATTTTTAATCAATTTGCAGTGATTTTCTTCGCTTTAAAAGATATTTTGTCAGTATGCCATATATGGTAAAAGGCAAGATGACGTCATTGTTCCAAGATGGCCGCCTCCATTGATGTTTCTTTGCAAATGTACTATATAGGTCTAATCTCCTTTATTTTTCATGGTATTTTGATAATTCTTTCGGGTTTTTTCAAGTTTTTCAGAGCCCTTTAAAATAAATTTATTTGAAAATAGTGCATCAACCCCTTTAATACAAAACTGCTGTATCTTTTTCTTTATTTTTAATTATAGTTACAATAGTTTCACATTCACTCCTGGTATTGTCAAAGACGCTTTATCAATCATTATATAATGCACATGATGTTAGATGCATATAAGGAACATTCTGGTAAAGTTTGGTGAAAATTCTGCAAGAAAGGAGCAAGATACGCACATCGTGACAGAGACCGGACTTATATACTTTTTGTTATAAAGGAAAATAGCGTTGAAGACCTTTTTTCATTTGAAACATTCTCTGACAGAATATGAACTTGTTAAAGTACAAACAGCTGATTTTGTTTGATACCTCTGCACCACGTTGATTTGGTACCTCTGCACCACTTTGATTTGGTACCTCTGCACCGAGTGGGTTTGATACCTCTGCATCACGTTGATTTGGTACCTCTGCACCACGTTGATTTGGTACCTCTGCACCACGTTGATTTGATACCTCTGCATCGCGTGGGTTTGATACCTCTGAACTGCGTGGGTTTGGTACCTCTGCACCGTGTGGGTTTGATACCTCTGCACCGCCTGGGTTTGCTCTCTAGCAGTGACATGTCTGACGGGGAAACTTGATCATTCAGCTCATCTCCCTCTGAGGTCACTGTCACAGTATGACATTACGTTTGTTAACGGGGCATAAAAATACTTTCTATTCATTTAATACGATTTTAAATTGTGTTCATTTGCATACGACTAAAAACTATTTTTTTAGTGTTATTATCCTCCTTTATATGACTGTTCACTCATCTTGGTGCTTTATTAGTTCTGCTTAAATATATTATAAAATGGTACATTTTATTAGTTCTGATTATTACAATCATCATAACACAAAGCAATTGATAGTTAAAACTTATAACTTAAAATGTAATAGCTCAAATTAAAACTTCATTTTGGTTTTGCACAAACAGTATATGATAAGTTCTAACAAACTAAATATTTCTTTATGAAAATCTACTGCAGGATAATCGTAGGTGAAGTTCGAATACTCCCCGTTTCTCCATTAAAGGGACACGTGGCAATCTTGTTTTTTTTTTTTTTTTTAACTCATGGCATCCCTCAGTTGTTCTACAATTCTGAATTCATAATTATTTGAAATGCTCCAGATCAGCCTAGAGTAACTCGCAGGCTGATCAGGGTTTACAAAGTCTGGCTGCTCAGTCATTTCTCCAAAACACCCCTTTGTCACATAAATGGAATGGTCTTAATTCAAAGAATGACCAGTCCATTATGTATATGTGGATAAGGGTTAAAGCAGGTGGTCTCTTCAAAGATGTGGTATCTTAAGCAGATTTGACTGGACCTCCTCTAAATATTGTTAAAAAAACAACAACAACGAAACACAATTCTTTTCCAGAAATACTATATGTGCGATATTGATTTCAAGATGTACTTCACGTGCGATTATCCTTAACCAATTTAAAGCATCAGATGTTTCTTAGACTAATTTTAGTTTATTTATTTATATTTTTTTCGGCAGTATTTGTACTAACAAAACTGACTATATTTACCTCCTAAAGACAAGAGTGATGAAACAGTACTAGAACTTCTTGGGTTTTGCCCAATTTGTGATAAAAAAAAGAAGCATTATATTTGTCCATTTATGTTACATTGAACTCTTTCAACTGTTATATGTGAGACTATATAAAAGATAATTTTGACCATCTTTGTACCAACATTTGCATTATTGTATCCAAGATATACATCTGGTCCTTCTGTTTGAAGCAGTTAACTGCAGCAGATTGTTATATGTTAATACATCTCTTTAATGTATTTAATTGTTTTACTTCCGTAATTTGTTGCAGCCCACGCCAGGCCCTGTTGTTCAGCCTATTCTCACTGACAAAATTGCCAATAGGCATGTATTTAGACTGAAACAAAAATCTAAGTCTAGGTCAAAATCTAATTCCCCAATGAAAGCAATCCGCCAAGAAAAGGCCATTGTTGAGGATGAAACACTGCTAAATAAAGTAGTCAGGAAGGCTGAAAATGAGATGAAATCAGAGAATGAGAATATAGGGATGGAAGATGAAAAAGTAGTTAAGGTTGAAGGTTTCAAGGCTGAAAATGAGATGAAGTTAAAGAGTGGGAAACCAGTAATGAGCGATGAAAAGTTAGATAAGGTTGAAGGCCTCAAGACTGAAAGTGGGATGAAATTGAAGAGTGGGAAAACGGCAATGGACGATGAAAAGTTAGAAAAGGTTGAAGGCCTCAAAGCTGAAAATGAGATGAAATTGAAGAGTGGGAAAACAGTAGATAAGGTTGTAGACACCAAGAAAGATTTCAAAGTTCAAAGTAGAACAGAGGTTACAGCTCGGGAACTGAAAGATGTAGTGGATGGTATTGATACTAAAGAAGACAAAGTTGGCAGTAAGAACAATTCTCTTAAAATTTCAGACAATAAAACAAATGCTACGCTAGACAAAAAGTCTGAAACTCAAAGCGAAAAGAAGTCTCTTTCACCAAAAGACAAGGTAGAAGCCATTGCTGATACACATGTGCCAGAGAAGAAGTCAGCTGTATCAGCTGAAGACACTACCATGAGACAAGACATAGATAAGACAGATACAGATGTAAGTAAAATTACAACAGCTTCCTCAGATGAGGAGGTACAAAAAGGAAAAGACACATCAGGTAATCAGGAGAAAGTATTAGAAACTGAAGGGCAAGTAGAGAAACCAGGGCATAAAGCAGTTATGCAGGAAAATGAAGGCAAAGAAAATGAAACTGATGAACATCAGAAAGAGAAATCTCTAGTAACTATGGGAGAAGAGGAAAAGAAACAAGCAATAGAAGATCAGAATGAAATGTTACTAGAGAATGATGTTAAAGCTGCAGAGAAACCCGAATCTACACCAGTTAAACAGTTAACAACAGACAGAGAGAAATCTCAACCACAAGAGGAGAAAGACACAACTCAAGTGAAGAAAGAAGTACTGCCAGAGACAGTTGAAGCACCCAACAAAACTGACTCTGCAGACTCCACACAGATAGATGACAACAAAGATCAGAAATCAGAAATGCAACAAGGAACTGAACAACCATCAAAAAATACAAATTCTACAGACATTAGCACAAAAGTGGAAAATGCCATTGAACAAGAAGATGAGACGGCTGAGAACCAAAGCAGACAAGATGAAAAAACTGTTGATAAGTCTCCTTTATCTACAGACAAGGAAATGTCTGAAACCCCACAAGTAGAAGAAGAAGTAATTACGCCTGTGTCTAAGCCATCAGAAGAGTTAGCATTATTGAGTAAAGATGATAATTTTGAAGATAAAGTAAATAAATTAGAAAATATTGAACAAATGGCTGAAATGAAAGCTAAAAATATCACAAATGGTGCATTGAAAGAAATTGAGCAAGCTTTAGAAAAAATAGATGTGGTAGATGCTACCAAAGACAAGAAGGAAAAGGAAAATAGCCCAACACCTATTCAAGAAGAATCTATTAAGGTTGAAGTAAAAATGGAACAATTAGAATCAGCAATTGAAATGGTTGATACAATAGAGGAACATCTCATTTCCAAAGATTCAAAATCAGGTAATTCTGAAGGTGTTCTAGAAGAAGAAAAAAAAAAACCTCAAAGTAAAATAACCGAGGAAGCATCTACAGTAACAGATGCAATAAACAGAAACAAATGAAGATGAAGCAAATACAGTAGAGCAAATTGAACAAATGGCTGAAATGAAGAGCTAGAAATATCACAAATGGTGCATTGACAGAAACTGAGCAAGCCTTAGAAAAAATAGATGTGGTAGATTCTACAAAGACAAGAAGGAAAAGGAAAATAGCCCAACACCTGTTCAAGAAGAATCTATTAAGGTTGAAAGTAAAAATGCAACAATTAGAATCAGCAATTGAAATGGTTGATACAATAGAGGAACATCTCATTTTCCAAAGATTCAAAATCAGGTAATTCTGAAGGTGTTCTAAAGAGAAGCAATAAAACCTCAAAGTAAAATAACCGAGGAAGCATCTACAGTAACAGATGAAATAAACAGAACAAATGAAGATGAAGCAAATACAGTAGAGCAAATTGAACAAATGGCTGAAATGAAAGCTAAACATATCACCAATGATGCATTGAAAGAAATTGAGCAAGCTTTGAACAAAATGGATGTTATAGATTCTACAGAAGACAATCAGGAGGAAATAAAACCTGAAAGAAAAATAACTGAGGAATCTTCAATAAAAGATACTGACACATCTTTAATAAAAAGTTGCAACAAACAGCACAAAAGAAGAAAACTGCCACAAGTTGAACAGTCAGATATTAAATTAAAAACAGAACATAATAAACTCACCGAAAAAAGTTTGGAAGAGAAGACAAAGAAGAGTGACGAGGCTGAGAAAATACAAACTTCTGAGATATCAGATGCAGCTTCTGCCAATGATTCAACAGATTCCTCAAATTCTGAATCATCTGGTGTGTCTGCCAACCAGGTACAGAGCAGTACTGAACAGAGTAAAACCAATACAAAAAACGATACTACAGAACAAACAGTACAAGCAGAAGTTAATCAGTCAGCTGAAACAGATAAAGCAATTGAAGTTATGGAACCTACTAACAGTTCCGAGGTTAAAAGTCAAGAAATGGGTACCACTGAAAGAGTCCAGGCATCTGAAATGGAATCACAAGCAAATGAAATAGATACAGTTGAAAAGAAATCAACAGTTAAAGTTGCAGAGTCAATTCATGACAAGGTTAAAGAAGAAAATGTTACAGACATTGCATCAGTTGATAAAAAAGACCTGGTTGAAGATAAAGAACATACTGCTGATGACAGTGGCCATGAAGAGAGTAAAACCAAATCTGAAACTATTGATAATAATGCAAGTGAGAATCAAAATATTAACACCACCGCAGTTGCTGCAAAAGAAAATGCAGATGAAACATGTACAGATATGAAAGAGTCTAAAACGAATGAAACCAATAACACTAATACAAATGAAACTGCTGTAAGTGCAGTTGAAAGATCAGTTATAAGCAGTACCTTTGAAACAACAGAAACTACTAAAATTACTGAAACCACTACAGGAACAGCTGAAGACCTTGTAGAAAACAATGTTAAAACTGAATCCTCCACTCCAGTGGCTGTTGATGCAAACGAAAATGTTGACTCCTCATGTGATATAGGTACAAATATGAAAGAGTCAAAAATGAATGAAGCTGATAGCAATCAAACAAATGAAATAACTTTAAGTGCAATTGAAATGTCAGTAGAAAGCAGTAAAATAGAGTCAACTGAAGTGAAAACAGCGGAATTCACCCCAGAAACAGCTGAAGAAAAGGTTGAACAGATTGGTAAAACAAATGAAAATAATTTAGAAAGAAACACTTCTACTGAAATAACTGCAGAAACCACAGTGGCAACTCAACAAGAAACAGTAACCAAAGTCAGTGAAATGGCAGAGGAAACTGTTGAAGAAAGTATTGAAGGAAACTTGACCAGAATAGTTCAGACCAACATAGAAGAAACAAAAGGAGGCACTCTTACTGAAACAGTTGTTTCAAGTATGAAAGAGATGGTTGAAAAGTCTTCTGAAACCTGTCTAACCTCATTGGGGAAAGCAAAGTCATTGAAATGTCGTCTGAAGCAATGGAATCAATAACAAAAGAGAAAATGGCAAGTCTAATTGAAGCAAACCTTATGCAAACCAGTCAAGATTCAAGTGATTTAATCAAGATAATTGAAACTAGATACATCATTAAAGAATCCCAAATTGAAAACCTAAATGAAAAGCCTGAGACATCAGCTGACTGTGGAAAATACTTGACAGGGTCGTCTCATGGAGCAGAAAAAAAGGACGAAGAAAAGCCAGTAGACGTGGAAGAGGTGAATATGATGTGAGGCGTTTGCTTCTGCAGTGAACCTACTTTTCCCTAGCCTTCATTGCAAGTTCAATGTTGCAAGCCTTTCCTGTTTTCCAGTGTCTATGTGATCAGTATTTTGCAGCCTTTCCTATGTCGGATCAAATGTTGCAGCCTTTTCCATGTATATGTGATCAAATGATGCATCTTTTTAAATGGCTATGTGATAACATGTTGCAGCCTTTTCTATGTCTATGTGATCAAATGATGCAGCCTATCCTATGTCGGATCAATTGTTGCAGCCTTTCCTGTGTCCATGTGATCAAATGTTGCAACCTTTCCTATATCAATGTTTCCAGTATGATGCAGCCTCAAACACTTCTCCCAAAATTCCGCAGTAGTTTATGTTTGTGCTATTAGGTTAGTTACTCCACCCAACATTCCCTGACCGTTTTTATGTGTGCTATAAGTTTAGTTTAATTAAAACAAACTTTTTAAAAGCTACTTAAGTCAATAGAAATGTGTTACTTTTGTATTGGTGCTATAATTCTTTGCAACTATATATTATAAAATGCTGTCCTAAAGTTGGAAGTGACTATTTTATGATGGAGTTATATGCCAGGCTTCAGCGCCATGCTTCAAGCTATGAAATGCTTACTTTTAACTTGAAAATGCTTTTTACGTCTTTGTTAGTGAGTGTGCTAAACTGCTAAAAGCAACTTTCTCCAGTGGTAACTTGAACAGAGGATATAATGCCACCTACAGTCATAAACACTTCATTTGAACATGTCACCTTGAAGATTTCAATGCTTACCAACTTCTGTCTGTATTTGACAAAGATGATTTCATCGGAATATATCAGACAAAACAGAGAACTAACTCTTGTCTGAACATTGTGCAAAGACTGACCCTGATGCAACTTAGTGAACATATGTACATATTAAAAGTTTGAAATGTTAACATTAAGATTTGTCAATGGTTGTACTTGTGCATGTAATATTTCTTTTCCTTTTTTTTCTAGTAGATCTTAAAAGTAACCAGACTATGCAAGGTTTTTGCTAAAAACAAAAAAATTGCTAGGAGAAATAAATTACTGTGAAAATCTGGTCACAAGTTTTGTTTGAATGAGCATATTAATATGACGATTAAAATAATGTTGATTAAGTCCCAAGTGGCAAAATATTTGGTTTCTGTGTACGGTTAATCAAACGTTTGTTTTCCAGCACATTTAGAAGTTTATCGCCAAACACATATAGTGATGGTGGGGGATATGGTGGAGAGTGATGGGTGCAAGATGATGTTTAAGTGGAAAGATTATTGTATTTGAGTTCAACTTTTTAAGATCCTTGTGTGTTTAAGTGTAAATACAAATAGACTTTTATATATTATCTTTCAGGTGATTGATATATTATGAGTGTGCATGTACATGCATGAACCATTTTAACAGAACAGTCATACATGCAGGCATGCAGAGATCGTTATTATTATTATGCTACCTGTGTTAGGCTTTCTTTAAGGACCTATTTTGAGCATGTTGTATTTAGGGGGTGGTCTCGCCCTAATTCCGTTAAGCGACTAAGGAAAGCTTATATTAGCAGGATTTTAGAAAGGATATTTCGACAATAAAACATGTTTAAAAACATTTTTTACTGAAAAATGCGATAACCTGTTTATAATTACCGTTACAATATGCAAACTTTTACAATATGCAAACTTTTTAAGCCGATATTAAGGTTTTATTTCATACCCCAGCCAACCCCGTTTTTGCTTCTTGGATGGGGTATGAAAGTTAATACTCGGACCATGTACAGCTAACATGTTAATTTGTTGTTTTTCTTCATAAAAGTAAGATACTGTTAAATATAACAATGCTATTGAAAGAAAAATCTTGACTCGGGCCTCGGTTTATATGCCAGAGCTTATCGATCATGAAGCATGTCAGCAGTAAATAAACAAGCTTTCCATACTTTTTCGATGATCAGTTGACATTGGGAAATAGGTCCTTAGAACCACACACAATGATCTATCAGAATATTAACTTTCATACCCCATCCAACCCCTTCTCCAAGAAGCAAAAACGGGTTTTGCTGGGGTATGAAATAAAACCTTAATTTTGTCTTAAAAAGTTTGTATATTGTAAAATTAAAACATTTAATAGGTAATTTTCAACAGGTTATCGCATTTTGTTCAACAAACAATGTTTTTAAACATGTTATATTGTCAAAATATCCGTTATAACATCCTGCTAGTATAAGCTTTTCCATTGCTTAATGGAATTAAGGTGCGAACACGTAATGACCTCAATTTATAAAGCCACTCATTTTGACCGTTAACCTCATTGCATATAATTCAGTTAAAGATAATTAAATTTGGATTTTTTCTTCGTTATTTTACAATAGGTTTTAAATATATTATTGGTGCAATATAACATACAAAAACTATTTGCTTTGCAAATATGCAAATTATGTAGAAAATAAACAGGTAACCACCACTTTAAAAAATCAATTATAAAGACTACCGGGTGTCACTTTAAAAGGTTAAATATATATTATTGATGCAAAGTAATCAAGAATTAGTGATTTGCTTTGAACTATTGAAATAATTATAAATAAATATTTGAAAATATGCAAATTATGTAGGAAAAGTAACAGGTTGTCAAGATTTAAAACAAAGAAACAAGATTGATGGGCATCCCCTTTTTTCCGCTGGAATGCTTCCATAAAGGACCCTCCCTACCTTAAACTTTACATTGAAATTTGGAGACTTTCGTTTTTTAATGAAGATCAGTAAAAGCTTGCAAAAACGTACACACGGACAACCCAAATAACTGCTTAAAAGGACACGTCATGGCAATCTTGAATTTATTTTTGTTTAAGCTTGCAGCTTTCTTTCTCTACATAACTTACAATAGATAGGAACTCAGGGCCCAGCTGTTCAAAGATCGGTTAACTTAATCGAGCATTGAGTCAAAATTTCAAATCTCTCTGAATTTCCGATAAATTAATATTTCTACCAGAAATCGAGCATGTGAAAGCACTGAAGAAATGGAAATTAAAAACTTTCTGTAATATAAAACATATTTTTTACGAGAAAATGTACTTTAGAAGTTTACACTAACCACTGATTAAGCTAATGTTTGAATACGGATACCAAATTCAATGTTTGTATTTTCAGCCCGACGAAGAAGAGATTGCCAGACAACTCATGAACCAATGTATATTGGACGATGCCCTGCTGTTTTGTTGACCACGTGATACATGTAAGCATATCCAAGAAACTTTTATTCATTTACTCCTAATCTTGGGAGAGGTGACGGTTGTATTCAAAGGGCTTGAATAATTTCTACTAAAATTATATGATATTTGTTAAACAATTCAAGTTTTGACGTTACACATTATTTTGACTCTCAGTTTGACAGTACAAGTTTTGGTGTACGTTAAAAATTTAACAATACAAGTTTTGAAAGTACAAGTTTTGGCCAAACAAGTTTTTACAGTACAGATTGGAGAAAATTTTACATGTTTTGGCATCTCACTTTTATTTGGGTAAAGGTTTTGACAGTACAGATTTAACAGTGGAACTTTGATAGTATAAGTTTTGACACTTTGGACTGAGTTCGTGTTATGAATTGTGTTTGTTTGAATGGTGGTTTACGTCATTTTTAGAACTCATAATAAATCATATACATACATATTGTTTTGAAACGCATTATGAATTATTAAAATAACTCCTTTAAGATCCTATATATTTTGTTGTTTTTCTCAGTAAGAAATATGTTTTTACTATATTTTCCTAAATTTTCAGTACACGAGTGTGGAAGCCAATTGCTGAGTAATGCGCTCCAACATTACTTAACTTCATACTGCCCCAGTGAAAATTGGAAGCCATCTTGGATGAGAATTGGCAGCCATCTTGGATGAGATGAATATGAGGCATTTGATTGGCTGAATAGGCAACATTGTCAATTTGATTGGCTGACTGGAACCAGGTGTAACTAACTATGCCTTCAAATGGAAAACAAAATCCAAATGTTCCACGAAACTGAGACTTCACAAAATATTGTCAAAGTGTGAAATAAGTCAAACTAAATGCTTTTAGATTCACCAGATCACAAAAATGCTGCCAATGTGAGTTGCGCAAACTGTTTTTTTAAAGTGAATGTACCAAGACCAGTTGGATGTTCCTGCATTTTTGGCCCAATTCTCAATATATAGACTTGTTTGATATTGACAACAATTAAATTTGACAGCTAAGACTGTGTATAATAATGCATTTATATAATATATATCCATATTTAACAGTATTTTAATTTATATTTATAATATTTATTCCTAGGTTTTTGTATAATATACAACTGTGCATTATAGGTGCAATATACTATACAACTGTGCAATATAGGTGCAATATACTATACAACTGTGCAATATAGGTGCAATATATTAGGCTTCTGAAACTTCAACTGTGTTATTATAGGGATTATTGTATTGAAATTCAGAATTTTGCAATTAGATGGTTTATAAATTGCTTAATGGTCACTAATTGACGCATCGCCATTTAAAACGAATTCCACTGTGTTATTATAGGGATTACTGTATTGAAATTCAGAATTTTGCGATGGGTATCAGTTGTTTTAATGGTCACTAATTGACACATCACCATTTAAAATGAATTCCAACCTTTAAATTTTTACCTCAACTTTACTAAGTTAACAATGCAATATAATCAACAATTTGTAGTCTACAAAAACTTTTTTTTTGGAACTTGTCACATTAAATAATAATTTACATAATTCATATATAAGTTTTATGAAATACGTATGTGACACCCAGAGTTGTTAAAAAAATCAAGTTTGACATGTTTCCCTTTATTGAGTGGGAGAAATAAAACTTGTAATCTGTAAAGTGTAATCTGTAAAGTGTTAGAAGCTTGAATTTATAAGAGGTTTAAGTGGTAAATATTTTAATTTGTATTTTGTATTTCCTACTAGTCCATGTTTGTATTTAATGATTATAATACGTTTTTATGTATTATGTATTGTTTTTCTGATTAGTCATTTGTTTGAATATTATATTATAATTCCCTTAAGCTGTTTGGTGTATTACATACATGTACAAGTATGTATTAAGTATTTATTAATCAATTTATAGCATTTACTAATATATGTTTGATTGCACATTTAGTTTAAGTAACTTGTATTTATTTGTAAATATTTGCATGTATTGTTTCTAAATAAAAAAAGTACTTATTCCACTATACTCCTTCACTGGATAGATTTGTATATTATGCTGAAATGTAAAGTAATGTCATGTTGGACATTCAGTATTACACACATTTTCTGTGGTTACTGGCATATTGTATGCAGTCAACAAACTGTTTTATCAGATTGTGCAGTGTATATACAGTGTATTATTGATTGTCAGAGAATATTGACACTAGAGTGAACATCCGGTCGTCTCATTGGCTGACCTCAATCACATGATATACCATACAGAGTATTATTGATTGTCACATAATATTGATAGTGCCATCTCATTGGCTGACCTTAATCACATGATATACAATGCAGTGTTATTGATTTTCGCAGAGTGTGAACATCCTGTCGTCTCATTGGCTGACCTTAGTCACATGATAAACCATAGAGAGTATTATTGATTGACCCTGGTGTGTGAACAACCTGCCATCTCATTGGCTGACCTTAGTGACATGATATACAATACAGTTTGTTATTGATTGACACTGGAGTGTGATATTTCTTGCCAAATGTGATATATTTGTTCAAATAAACACACCTTATATAGACAAAATCGTGAGTCTAGTTTCTTCTTTTAATTGTCCAATTACCCTGAGTTTAATTTTTTCACCCAGGATGTAGTATAATCAATGTATGTACATTATGACTTACCTTTTTTCACCAGTTTTTTTATGCCCGTAGGGACGTATTATGTCGTGGCATTGTCCGTCCGTCCGTCCGTCTGTCTGTCTGATAAGTTTTACCTGACAACTAATTGTGGCTTATAACTTTCAACGTATAAGGTCTACAACACTGAAAGTTTGCAAAGATCTTCAGCATGATCCAATGCATAGATCTGATAAAGGCCCATAACTCTCTGGTTCATATTGTTTTAATTATTTCTCTTTGAAAAAACATTTAACCTGGAACTTAAACTTTCCTTTTACAAGTGATTGTGGGTAATAAATTTCAAAGTATTAGGAGTATAACAATTAAACTTTGTACACATCTTCCACATCAGGCCTGCCATTTCTTGTGCCGGAGATTGCCGGCTTTTCTCCTGCATTACCGACTTTAGTGTTGAAATTACCGGCAAAATTATACATTTTGAGCAATTTTATTGGCCTGGCTCTATGTTTATAACTTATAGTCACCAGGATGGAAGCGTTAATTAGTTGTTATCAATACATGTCCCGTTTGCTCCAGGTGGTACCAATTAGCACTAGTAGCGTGTGATCACAGCTCACGTGACAATATCCATCATCCCCAGAGAAGATTAGAAAACGGGCATTGTGCTAAATTCTTCAACAAATATGAAATAAAATTATAAAATGCCTTACAGTACATGATATGACATACAATCTTATAAATTAAATAGTTTCCACAATTTGTACCTAATGCGTAAGCAGTATATTCTTTTATTTGGTTTACCACTATAATAATTATATATTTTTATGCTCCCCAAAATGTTTCGGGGGAGCATATAGTCGCCGCTTTGTCCATCCTTATGTCCGTCCTTCCGTCCCATTTTTGGCTGGATCATAACTTCAAAACTACTGATGCGACTACAATGACACTCTTCACACAATGATTCAGGACAATGAGAGGAAGTGCACAATGCAGAAACCGTAACTCTGTCTTCATTCGTGTTAAGAGTTATTGCCCTTTGTACTTTTATACTTAGAATGTTTGTCTGGAGCTTAACTTTAAATCTGCTTACTATGGGGTTGGAATGAAACTTTACAAAATGATAGAGGGCAATGAGAGGAAGTGCAGAGTGCAAGAACCATATTCTTGTTTGGAGCATAACTCAAAAGCTACTGATGGGACTACCATGAAACTTCACACGATGATAGAGGGAAATGAGAGGAAGCGCACAATGCAAACACCACCGTAACTCTGACTTCATTCATAAATAATAGTTATTGCCCTTTGTACTTTTATACTTAGTTTAAACTTATTTATTTTACATCGATTGTAACGAAAGCTCTATGAACTTATTTGAATCACTCTCGATGTCTTCCTGGGTAGAACCAGTACTAAGCAATGCAGATAAAGTGTCTTGCTCAGAGGCACAACGCATATGGCAATGACGGGAATCGAACCCACGACTTTTGGATCATGGGTCCAACGCTCTACCACTAGACCACAGCGCTCCATACTTAGAATGTTTGTCCGGAGCTTAAAGGGCTAACTTGGTCGTAAATTGAGAGGCAGTCTCCCATCAACACCAAGCCGCTAACCTGTCGCTTTAGCAGATTTCAATGATTATTATGGGAACTGATATCTCCAGCCACAATACCATCTGGTCAATTCTATGGTCAGTCAAATAGGAATTTCACCCTTATATCTGGATACATGAATATAACTTGAGAATCACTTGGTTTCAATAGAGAAAAACATTATAAAAAAACGAATATTAATCAGACAAATAAAAACTTGGAATGAAATATTTATACATAGATGAAGTAACGATTGTACAAGAGGTACATATACATAGACGCAGTATCGATTGTACAAGAGGTACATATACATAGACGCAGGAACGATTGTACAAGAGGTACATATACATAGACGCAGTAACGATTGTACAAGAGGTACATATGCATGTATGCAGTTACGATTGTACAAGAGGTACATATACATATACGCAGTAACGATTGTACAAGAGGTACATATACATATATGCAGTAACGATTGTACAAGAGTTACATATACATATATGAAGTAACCATTTGTACAAGAGGTACATATACATATATGCAGTAATGAATGTACAAGAGGTATATATACATATATGCAGTAACGATTGTACAAGAGGTACATGTACATATATGCAGTAACGATTGTACAAGAGGTACATATGCATATATGCAGTAACCATTGTACAAGAGTTACATATACATATATGCAGTAACGATTGTACAAGAGGTACATATACATATATGCAGTAACGATTGTACAAGAGTTACATATACATATATGAAGTAACCATTTGTACAAGAGGTACATATACATATATGCAGTAATGATTGTACAAGAGGTACATATACATATATGCAGTAACAATTGTACAAGAGGTACATATACATATATGCAGTAACGATTGTACAAGAGGTACATATACATATATGCAGTAACCATTGTACAAGAGTTACATATACATATATGCAGTAACGATTGTACAATAGGTACATATACATATATGCAGTAACCATTGTACAAGAGGTACATATACATATATGCAGTAACCATTGTACAAGAGTTACATATACATATATGAAGTAACCATTTGTACAAGAGGTAGATATACACATATTTAGTAACCATTAAACAAAAGTTACATATACCTAGATGCAGTAACCATTGTACAACAGGTACATATACATACATGCAGTAACAATTGTACAAGTATATGCAGTAACCATTGTACAAAAGTTACATATACCTAGATGCAGTAACCATTGTACAAGAGGTACATATACATATATGCAGTAACCATTGTACAAGTATATGCAGTAACCATTGTACAAAAGTTACATCTACCTAGATGCAGTAACCATTGTACAAGAGGTACATATACATATATGCAGTATATATATGTTTTTTGGGGGTTCTGGCTCAACTTTTTTTTTTCACATGCTTCGGGATATGAAATGGTAGATACTTACTCAAGTTTGATTTGATTGAAAGGTAGGTCCATTTAAATTTGTATTTTTTATATCTATATTTTCAGAAGGTTCTAGGTTGAATACAAAGGTGGTGGATCGTACTCATACACATTACTAAAACAATTTATCACACACTTTTTAGACTTTTTTGTAAGGTTGCCATTGCTTCCTTTCTTCCCTGCTCCACTAGTTCTTTTTTTTGAACTTCACTTATTTCAAGTTTCTTTTGTTTGATATCCTGTTTCAAATTATAGTATCTTTCCAGTTCATCTAAAATCAACTTAAACTCTTGTTCTGATATGTGTGCATCACTCAACGCTTTTGATATTAACTGCTTTATGCTATTCAACTTAGACTCCGCCAAAGTTTTTATTTCATGATGTTTTTGAGCTTTTGCATTAAGCTTGCGTCTGATAAAATTAATACAAACACCTGTAGCTCCACATACTATTGCTGCTATTTCCAAAGGTAACAAAACTGGAACAACAAATCCAATCCCAGCCATAATAACACCTGCAGATATCAAGGTAGTGTCAATTCCATCTGTAATATTAATACCACGTTTATATTTTTTATAAAGTGACTGACGTATATCTCGTTCTGTAATTAACTTTCGTTCAATCTCTGAAATCTTTTGTAATCTATAATTTTGTCCGTCTTCCACTGGCAACTCAGGATATAAACTCGGTGCTGTCGGTTGCTTCATTTTTTTATTTATTAATAAAAAATTAAATTAATTCAATTAATAATGATGCCACCGTATTTATTGATTCTGCCTCACCGTTACCAAATGAGAGTTTTCTATTCAACATTAGTGGGCCCTTAGCCTCCGCAAATATTGTTATAATCCCGTATTTAAGATTATCAACTCTATCTCTCAAATGATTAAACTGGTTATCAAAAGGCACAATTCGCCTATATAAATCTTGAACCGTATTTATCAAAGCCTCTAAGTCTTCTGTTTTTTTAGGGATTGGTGGTCCAAATATACTCATTGTTTTTTTCATAAAAATATATTTTTTAAATAATTTCTAAAACACAACTCATAGGCAAACCGTGATTATTTATCTTGTTACCATGCTCATCTCTGACTTCTATTTTTAATTCAGAAATTGCACCATTTGAAAGACAGTGATATTCAGGATAAAAATGTGTATATACAATATCTCCAAACTGCTTATTTACCACAGGTATAACCCCTATAATAGTGCTTGGTACACCATTGAAATAATTACTACTTGTATTAACTTGTTTCAGATGAACATATAGCTGTTTATAAGGAGCTAAATCAATTGGGTAATTTCCAGAACGAATACCTTTTGACCATTTTCTGTCCTCGAATCCCAGCATTTTTGAAAGACCGCTTGATAATCGTGTCTCTATTGGCGTATCTAAAATGGCTGTAGCACTTTGCGCATAAATGGCTAGGGTAATATTTTCATTTAGCAATTTAAACTTTTCTGCCAACTCTTGAAAGTTATAGAGTCCACCTGGTATATGTTGCGCATTATCTGGGGTTTTAGTCTTTATGACTTCATGATTAATATTAAACCAACCGATAGTGTATGTAAAACTTTTTAATCCAACGCGCTTAGTTCCATCTCTATTATCGATATGCTGTTGTAAGTTAATAGAGTTGTCTATGTTTCAAATTGTATGAAACATTTTTTTTAATATATATATATAAAAACATGATTTCTAAAGAATTTAAATATAACTATTCAAATACTTTCAGCAAGAAAGTGATAGATATAATAAATCAAAACATAGTCATTACATCAGACGGTAAATGCTTTAAAGCATCATTTCCCAATGCCTTTGAAAAATACAAACTCCCTTACGTTAAATCAGATGCTATAGTCCAACGCTGGGGAACAGATTGGATGTCATTTTGGCAGAATCAGTTGAATTTTGCTATTTGGTGTGCGACAACTGGATGTGGCGTTGATTTCAACAATCATTTGAAAGCTGATGCCCTGGTTGGTTCGTTATTTCGATTTCATGTCTATTACCAAGTTAGAAGAATATTATTTGAGATGAGTGTAGCAATGCCGCAAGACTCAAATTGGAATGCGTTTAATAACACATATAACCGAAACGCATACGAGAGAATATGCAAGGAGTTTAACGTTGACTTATATTCAGACTGGAGACAGAAACAAAGCTATAATGATGGTCTAGGAACAATTTATAATTACTGGACAAATATTGATTATCATCCTTTGATAAATACTGTATACGACAACAAAACGATGAGTTTTAAAGTCTATGAGACTGATAAAACATATCATATTGATTACATTGCACAAGGATCTGAGGCTGACAATAGCTGGTCTACTTTTATACTAGATGGTTCATTTGGATTTACAAGAGCTGGAGTAGAAAGAATCAATGACAGCATAAGAACATACTGCTGGGCAATTCTTGGCTCACAATCACAAACAAGAACAGATATACCTGGAACTAGAACGGCATTTGATGCACAAAAACAATTTCTGGCAAATGTAGAGGACGCAATAAACAGCCCCATCAACTTGCCCAGTCAAATTTCAAGATATGAAACCACCCTAAAATATGCAAGAAGTAAAGTAAATTTTGTCTATGGAAGTGGATTGTACATGTCTCCGAATGACATGGAATTAAGAATCGGAATAATACAAGACTACAATAATGAAATTGTAATAACAACCGATGCACAAGCATTAGAACTGAATAATGATGTAAATGTAAAACCAGTGCCACCAAAAACTATTCAACCTTTTCAAGGCACCACGACAAAGAAATTTTTACCGGAACATTCTGACTTTGATAAATCAATACATAAAACTGTGGAACATAACCCACCAGAAATACAAAAAATAGCGATTGAACACAAAGAAAACAAAACAACTATAATTGTTGGTACCATAGTAATAGGTCTTGCTGCATTACTTATCTACGAGATTTACTAAACCACTCTTTGGCTGCCACATACAACAACCCGGAAACAAACACAAGCAAAGCCCATAGATTGTTACCAAGCCAATTAATAACATTACCTGTTGCAGATAAAAGCCATGATACTATTGCACCAATAACTCATGGAAGTGCTGCAGCAGCTTTACCAGCTAAATTAGCAAGAAGTTTACCAAGATTACTTAGTTGTCTTTATCTAGTCTTTTACACTTGATGGGTCAGGCTTTGGAGTTGGAACAGGTTCAGTCCCTCCTCCCGTTGTAGGAATAATGGTCTCAACTAATACCCCAATAATCATACCAAACGCAGTCAAAATACTAACAATAGTAATACCTTGCTCCCTAAACAAGGTTTTGATCCTCTCACCAAGAGTTGTATCCTCGTTTAACATTTTGTTTATTGTCTCTTTTATCCTGCTTACTTGGTTACGAAAAGCTTTTCTGTTCTCATTGATGACATCCATCCTTGCACCTCTCTCAACTTCAAGGTCTTTGATTCGATCGCTAATTCTCTTTATCTGGAATTTATCAACGTCAGTCTTAGCTTGTTCTAACTTTTGTTTTTCTCTTGATATGTCTTAATCAAGTTGTGTGAGTTTTGCCAAGTTATTGGTGAGTTCTTCCTTGACAGTTGACATCGCTTTTACTATTCCATCCATTTCACGCTTGTCTATATTTGTTTGTGTTTCAGCATCAGGACGCTCATCCACATCCCAGTCATAAATTGATCCCTCTATGTTATCTATAATATGTGATAAATCTTCTAATGGAATAGCATCCACATTATCTGGTAAATCGTTTCTTGTGCTCTCCAACGCTTGTCGAGCTTTTTGTGATAATTTTGTTTTACTGTCATACTCCGGCAAATTCAAAAATTGTCTTATCGCCCTTGTTCCCCCAGAGCCAATAACCCTGTTATATTCACCTACCAAAGAACCAAGAGCAAGAAATGTAAAAGAACCTTGCTTGGCAGTTATTCTTATTTCTTTATCACCAACAACCCAGTATAATGTTTTACCATTATCTGATACTTTAAACTGGTCATAATCCATTTTGTCCGGTGCCATTTTATATCGTTTTCCTATTTCATTGTAAAAGGATTTTACAAGATTTCTCTTGTATATTTCAAGTGTGGATTTTGCCAGCTCTCCCCTGAGTTCAGCAATATGGTCGCTTTGGTTAAGAAGACTTCTTCGAGCAGGCTCATCAGGCACCATTGGTAAATCATCATCATTATAATCATCTGGATCGTACGCAAGATTTTCATATTCAAATCCTCCTTCAGCCATTGTTTATTTTATTTAATTTTAAAAAATATATTTAAAAAATAAAAACAATGTCAGCTTACGGAAATAAACTCAACCCTCATAGAAAACTAAGAGAACCTCATGGTGCCAAGGGCATCCGCACAAGTGTAGTAATAACTAATAATCCATCAACAATAGACCAAAACCAGCAACTGCTTGTGAGATTTCCCAATCTAAGTACTAATGATGTAATAGTTCCACGTACTGCTCGTCTTGCCTTTGAAATAGAACGTAAAAGCAGAACAGACGCCAACGCTACTCTATACCAGAATCTGGGTAGAGCAATTGTGAAAAAAATTACAATAAGAATAAGTGGCAATGAAGTCATGTCAATAGATGACAGTGATATATATCATTGTTATGTAGATTTATGGAAAAACCCTACTGAACGAGTAAACATAGCTTACCAAGGTATTGGTAAAGCAAACATGTTAAAACATAGAATTGGTGCGGGAGATGCTTCCTCAGACACCGAAGATGAAGCTATAGCAGCAGCTTATGGAAATAGATTTTGTATTCCACTGGACTTTGAAATGTTAGAAAGTCATATGCCATTTTATCAAGCGGGGCTTGGTGATAGGTTAGAATATGAATTAACGTTTAACAATTATAACAAAGTTATCAAAAGCAGTGATGCTGATGTATATTATGTAATAAAAAATATCTGCTTGGAATTTGATACGGTTAGTGATGTTGAATTATCCAGACAAATAAGACAGCAAACAAATGGTAAGATAGTATTTATGTATGATCGTATCTTGCGACATAGAAAAATAATAGCAAACAAATCTGAAACCCTTTGGAATATCAACATTAATGTACCAGCACAGAGCATGAAAGGTATTCTAATGCTGTTTGAAGACCCAGAAAGAAACAAACACGGAATCCTTTTACAACCCAAAGATTGAAAAGGTTGAAATGACAATAGAGGGCGTACCAAATCAGTTGTATAGTCAGGGCATGAAGGCATATCAACATTGGGATGAAATCAACAAATATTTGCCTTGACATCAAAAAGAAACAAAGAGACAGAAATAGTAGCGAAGGACTTAAACTTTACCAATGTTTCTCTTGAGACCTATCTAACAAAATCATATGCTTTGTGGCTTGACCTTAGAACATGTGATGACAATTTATTATATGGCAGTGGAAGAAAAATAGAAAACGGCAGTGAAGGCATAACGATACTAATAAATAAAAAAGCAGATGCAGATCAACCTTTTTTAAATATTTATCTATATATAATACAACATGCGCAAATCAATTTCGAAGATGGAAGATTCAAAGAATCACGATACTAGTTTGCAACAAAAATATCCTAAATATCCACACAGTGCCATTATCTGTAGTCAGACAGGCTGCGGCAAAACAGAGTTTGTTCTTGACATACTTGAACAAGAGTATGTTGGAGTTTTTGAACATATAATTATATTGTGTCCAACCATAGAGTGGAACGAGGCTTATAAAAATAGATCCTGGATAGGAGATGAAAGACACCAAAAGATAAAAAAATAATAATTGTCAATCCCGTTAGCAACGACAAAGAAATGTTACAAGAACTGTTGCGTTTATTTTTCAAACAATATGCTGGCAAGCCCACATTATACATTATTGATGATTGCTCCGCCACAAAAGAATTAACAAAGAAAAAGGATATGTTATCAGATTTGGCATTCTCTGGTCGCCACGCCAAATAATCAGTGTGGGTTATTTCACAGAGATATAATTCTGTAATGAAAGATTTGAGGGAGCAAGCAAAATGGTTGTGTATGTTTTACACCAAAGACAGAGATAGTTATGAAAATTGTTTGAGAGAGAATGATGTTATTCCGACGCTAGAGGAGAGAACCAGAATAAGAAAAGCTTTAGCAAAGACTAAATATTCTAAGTTAATTTTGAGGACTGATCAACCAACTGGTTATTGGGTTGAATAATTTTTTCAAAAATAAAAAAACTAGAGTGCCAATGCAACCAATGCACTCAATGCACCAACCAATACCGGTACAATAGCACTATCCATGTTTTTCTTTTTACGTTGTATCGGGGCTTGTAAAACATACCTTGGCTCACATATAAAATATTCTACGCCATCCTTTGTTACAGAAATTAGAGGCGTTTCCTGTGCACCTTTTGCGTACGTTTGTAAAAAATTACTTTCTGAAACACATATACAACATTTTACATCATCCTTTGTCATAATTTCCTGTGCTATTTTATTTTTGTCATAATCACTAATCTTATCGTCTGTTATTGTTCTCATTTTTAAATCCATTTTTTATATAATATTGTTTTATTATTACAAAATATATTTATTTCATAATATCCGCAGGTATAACCTTTTTTTTTTTTACAACTGTTGCTAATAGTAATACTAACAGCAAAGTAGCAATGTTAATAGCATTGCTCATAGCAAAGTAGCAATGTTAATAGCAATGCTTGCAGCAAATTAACAATGCTAATAAAAAAAATAGCAATATTAATAACAATGCTATTAACAATACTAACAATTATTAGTTGCATGAATATCGCAGCTGGTTGTTTTGTATTTTATATTTATTTCAAGATAAAAAATAAGATTATTAATATAAAAATGAATGCGGAAGAACTATTACAAGATATATCGGAAGGTTTTACGGAACGTGATGAATAGTTTTTGAGGGTCTTTGTATTTCTCGGCAGATATCTCGTATGCTTTGAAATAGCCACACATTGGTTTGTCAACCAGTTTTAATTCTGGAATACTTTCTTTAGATTTTCTATCATTAAACTCTTTCAGTTCATTTATAGCATTGTCTCGTAATTTAGCATATTTCTGCTTTTGTTCATTTATAACATTTTCTTGTAATTTATCATATTTTTGCTTTTCTCGTTTACGTTGTTTTTTAGCACGTCGTCTTTTGAGTAAATTTTCTAATGTTTGAGATTTAACCGCTTTTGGAGTTTCCTTTGGAACTTCTTTAAGAGCATCTAGCCCCTTTCTAAGCTGATCATTATTAATTACTCCTTCATTTTTGTAATATATATCATATTATTTTTCTTTTCTTAATATAAAAAAATATTTATTATAACAAGAAAAAGAAAATGGAAAACACTAAGAAAATTGAACACATTTGCCAATTTCTCAAAGTTGGAAATCACGAACCTTGTAAAAATAAACCAACAAAAGATTCAAACTACTGCAGTTTACATAAATTCAGGTTAAAGCAAAGTAAAGTTTTACCGTGTCTAAAATGTAAAAAAGGCACAAGTGCAAAATATCAAATTTGTGTTGGTTGTGGTGCTCATATAGTTAGATTAAGACATAGATACTGGGAAGTAGTAAAGCCATACATTGTTGAATGTATTAGACTGAGACATATAGAAATTTGATTTTTTAGTAAAAAAAATCATATTTTATTACATTTGTTGATTTGGGTGTAATTTGATACCTATAAAAAAAAATAATTTAAACTTGCAATCTTCACTACCCCTATTTTAAAAAAGTTTTAATAAATCCAGTAAATCACCATGTGATTTATTATCTATGTATTTTGGGGTAGATACTTACTCAAGTTTGATTTTTTAAAATCTGAAAACAAGTATGAACAAGAAATAAAAAAAATCAAACTTGAGTAAGTATCTACCATTTCATATCCCGAAGCATGTGAAAAAAAATTTTGAGCCAGAACCCCCAAAAAACATATATATGCAGTAACCATTGTACAAGAGGTACATATACATATATGAAGTGATCATTGTACAAGAGGTATATAAACATATATGAAGTAACCATTGTACCAGAGGTACATATACATATATTCAGTAACCATTGTACAAGAGGTACATATACATATATGCAGTAACGATTGAACAAAAGTTGCATATAAATATGATGCAGTAACGATTGTACAAAAGTTGCATATATATATGATGCAGTAACGATTGTACAAGAGTTACATATACATATATGCAGTAACCATTTACAAGAGGTATATATACATATATGAAGTAACCAGTACATATACATATATGCAGTAACCATTGTACAAGAGGTACATATACATATATGCAGTAACTATTGTACAAACGTTGCATATACATATGATGCAGTAATGATTGTACAAGAGGAATATATGCAGTAACCATTGTACAAGAGGTACATTATTAGTTATTGGGTTTGTTACTGACCCCCTACAGAAATCTGTGGGGTCAGTAAGATTTATAGGGGGTCAGGCGATAGCCGAGTCCCCCTATACATCTGACTGACCCCACATATTTCTGTAGGGGGTCAGTAACAAACCCAATAACTGATTTATTGCATCGAGCACCTTTTTTAAGGCAAACGCCGATATTTAACCGATTTTAATGAAGCGTCATTGAGACGTTCGCGAAATTTGACGTCACGACCGGTACAGTTTAAAAACATTATTAAATTTACCTATTATGTTTGTTACTAACGCCTTAAAGAACTATTTGCAAATAATTTAAACGTTGAATCGGAATTGTAGTCCATATTGTTTTAGTGACCCTCTATGAAATATACTGACCCACTATAGAATAATAGAGGGTCACCATTTGACCGCTCTAATCCAATGAAATTCCTAGGATTTTGTGCGAGGTGCAATAATACATGTATGAAGTAACCAGTGCATATACATATATGCAGTAACCACTGTACAAGAGGTACATATACATATATACAGTAACCATTTTACAAGAGTTACATATACATATATGCAGTAACCATTGTACAAAAGTTGCATATATATATGATGCAGTAATGATTGTACAAGAGTTACATATACATATATGCAGTAACCATTGTACAAGAGGTACATATAAATATATGGAGTAACCAGTACATATACATATATGCAGTAACAAATGTACAACAGGTACATACACATATATACAGTAACCATTGTACAAGAGGTACATATACATATACATATAAGCAGTAACCATTGTACAAGAGATATAAAGGCAGTAACCATTGTACAAGAGGTACATATACATATATGAAGTAACGATTGTACAAAAGTAAAATAGATGCAGTAATGATAAACACAGCTGTAGGAAACATTGTACATAAAGATTGATGTATATATGTCCTTTCTTGCTATAGGTAGCGGTGTCATACACCCATTACATGTTTTCTTATGTACACACTTTAAATAAAACCTAGAATGATTTTGATTGGTCGGGCCTAACTGCATTGTCCACATATTTACCAATACATTCATTACATCACCCACGTTATTTACGCGTGAAGCAGGCACTTGCCAATGGGGGAGAATCGCAGAGAAGTCATGCCGAAATGTGTGTTCACACAAATGAGGACATTTTATTCAAATCCAATGGGAATAAAAGTGTATATCAAGGAACTATTATAATTAGGTGGATTACAAAATATGTAACTCTCAGTGAATTTTCCTGATAATGAACAATTAAAATGTAATGATAAAAAGTAGTTTGTCTTTATTACACAATGAAAACACTCCCCCAATCATGTGTAATTCTCTGTCTGATAAGATCTCTAAATTATAAGCATGTCTGAACCATATCAACTTGCACCTCATGCTGTTATTTGTATGGCTTCAATTAGGAATAATAGCCCTTCACTGCAGCACATGTCAATCACCCAAAAGTTCTCCAGGACTATCAAGCTAGCCCTTTAACTTTAAATCTGCTTACTATGGGATTGGAATGAAACTTTACAAAATGATAGAGGGCAATGAGAGGAAGTGCAGAGTGCAAGAACCATAGCTCTGCCTTTATTAAAATTAGAGTTATTGCCCTTTGTAATTTTATACTTAGAATTTTTGTCTGGAGCATAACTTCAAAACCACTAAAGGAACTGCAATGAAGCTTCACACAATGATACAGGGCAATGAGAGATAGTGCAGAATGCAAGAACTGTAACTCTGTCTTCATTCAAATAATAGTTATTGCCCTTTGTAATTCTATACTTCTAAATCTTGTCTGGAGCATGTCAAAAACTGTTAATTGAACTAAAAATTGAATACCGCTGGGTGATACAAGACCATGAGATAAGTTGAAGATACATTTCAGGGAGCATCCATATATAGGTGCAGAGTCAGGTCTGCAATTTTTTTTTTTTAAAAGATATTGATAGCCTACAAAAACAATGGTCAGACACATACATGGCTCAGATTATAAAGTTATATAAGTATATTAATGAAAGAAAAAAATGAAACTTTTATTTTAACAGAGCTCAAAATGAAACTGATTTAGTGTATTAACAGCGAAATAAATCAATTAATTTTATTATGTTGGTTGTATTAGGTATCAATCTTTAAAAAAAAAAGAAGTAAATATTTTCGAATAAGCCGCGCTCTCTTACATTTTTTGTCAAAAAATTGCTGTTTGCGCTCTTTAAAATCTCAGGCTTTGTCATGATTTTATTATTACAGCCAACATGATCCACTGAATACATCTTATAAAGGCTCATAACTCCCTGATTCATATTTTTTTAAATTATTTCCCTTTGAAAAAGGTTTAACCTGGAACTTAACATGGGCATATATGCCCCGCTGTGCGGTGCTCTTGTTAACTCACCCGATATGAAGGTTTATCTGTGCTGAAGGCTCAAGTAAGCTAAAAAAAAAAAAAGCCATTGTGGTAAATTCTTGTCCATCCTCTATCCATTTACGTTTACCTTAACATCTTCTAGAACTATCACTAAAGGTGATTAATACTGCCGCTGGGATGCTGGACCCATGAACTGAACGTAAAACCTTGACCTGCAGAATGATGGATGACACTGAGACGGACGGACACGATCACTGCAGTATACCGACCCTAAACTTTGTTTGATTTGTGTGGTTATAATGATAATGTTTAACCTGAGAGGAAAAAAGTAATCTCTGAGATAAAAAGTGCCATGCCGGGGATCTTTTTGTGCACATTTGATTACCATAGGTCTTCTTTTTTTTCAGTTGCCAAAAAAGGGTAAACCCATTTAATCTTCCCGTGAATGAGTGTGTTGTGGGTCGGGGAGGACCATCCCACCACATACTTTACAAAATATACATATTATGTTAACTTCACAACACACATTCCCATTCAGGTTCTTTCATTCCTTAAAAACAAATATTATATACAAAGGTATGATATCAAAGAAACAATGAAAGTGCCTTTTGTTTTTTCAAAGAACCAAAAAAAAAACCCGATTACCGGCAGCCGTAGGCACAGTTCGGCAGCCGTAGGCACAGTTCCCGGTAAAAAAAAACAAGTTTCAAAAGGGTAAATAAATCTAGTTTTATGATTTGTTAGCCTTAAACTATTAGAAAAGTGAATCGGCTATTTTAATTTAAAAGGAATGTTGTGTATGTCACCTGATTCCCGTGAAATTTGAATCTATATTATGCGAGTTAAGGTTGGGTAAATGTTGAAATTAAGCTAAAAAATGTGATTGTAGAAAGTTAGAGACCTGGTACTCGGTAAATAGTCAAGTTTAAGAGATTTCAGACATACTGCCATAAAATATAATCTTTCCTGAATAAACAGTCCAAATGTTAGCCTTCAAAACATTTTATTAAAATAATTGTGGGTTTTTAAACACGACCGGGTATTGAAAAATGGCAGGAGTACGGTACAGTTCCATTATTTATTGGCAGGTTCCGAAAAATGGCAGGCGTATGGTACAGTTCCAAAAACATCGGACACTAAAGTCTTTTCTCCTTTGGTATAGTGGTGTAATTTCGAAAACACTAATGAAGAAGTACTGTATATAGAATTATATACATCTTCGGTCCTTCCATAAACGTTTAAGAAAACTCACAAACCGTAGGGAAACGTGAATATAGGCTCGTTTGAACCTTCATTCCGACCGTACAGTACAGAGAAAGACACGTTTTAATAACAATCGTATGTTGTGCTGAGTTACGTCCCCTTTTTATAATTCACCATTTATGATAACAGGCGTTTGGTATTTAGATGTTTTGGAAAAGATTGCAAAATTTTAATTATTGCATAGTTGAACACATCACATTAATTACGTTTTAAGGCCACTCTATGTAACTTAATGTATCTGAATCTAAACGTCTACTGATATATAGGACACGCATATAAATCAATAATGTAGTCGCTCAAAAGTGTACTTAACTCAAAAAGTAATAATCATAGGACACTATTTAAAGTTGGTATCAAACATATGTACATATTAAAAGTTTGAAATTTTAACATTAAGATTTGTCGATGGTTGTACATGTGCATGTAATATTTCTTTTCCTTTTTTTTCTAGTAGATCTTAAAAGTAACCAGTCTATGCAAGGTATATGATGCATATTACTGACAAAAAAATTGCTAAGAGAAATAAATTACTGTAAAAATCTGGTCACAAGTTTTTTTTGAATGAGCATATTAATATGACCATTAAAATAATGTTGATTAAGTCCCAAGTGGCAAAATATTTGGTTTCTGTGTACGGTAAATCAAACGTTTGTTTTCCAGCACATCTAGAAGTTTATCGCCAAACACATATAGTGATGGTGGGGGAGGAGGTGGGGGATATGGCGGCGAGTGATGGGTGCAAGATGATGTTTAAGTGGAAAGATTATGAAGTCAAACTTCGAGACGAAACTATGATTCGACCCTGACTTTAAATAGCATCCCCGTCATCAGCAAGCGCACCCAATGCGGTGTGAACTGTGGTGAACGTAGGACAGTCCCAGCACGCCTCTGATGAATCAAAGTATACTGCGATCCGAATAAAACGCGACGCAGAACAATAAGTATCATTATTTTGAGCAAGGATAGGGGCTATATTCAATAAATGTAGGATTTAATGTATATTAATTTATTTTCTCCTTAGAAAATTTTGCAGGCTGCTATGGAGTGCCGTTTTACTATTTATTAGCTATTTGTTGATATCCATAATTCATTTATGGATATTAAAATATCATTTATGGATATTGATAACAAATAATTAAACATAATTTTTTTATATCAATAATTCGATTTTTTCTATCAATAAATCGATTTTTTTTTATATCCATAATACCAATTTGTTTTTGATATCCATAAATGATTTATTGATATCAAAAACTCGAATTATTGATATCAAAAAAATCGATTTATTGATATCAAATAATTCATGTTGTTGAAATAAAAAATAAATAGATTTTAGGATATCTAAATATCATTTTTTGATATCCTAAAATCTATTTTTTTTTGTTATCAATAAATACAACGTTTTCAGTTCAGTTTCACGTTTTCTTGTATTCTGCCCGCCGTTATTCGCTAGCCTGGAATGCCCGGATGTTAGGGAGCTTCTATTAGTTTGGCACTGTTAGTCAATGTTATTCTCTATTTTTTTGCATCAAAAAATGATTTATAGATATCAATAATTTGATTTTTTATATAAAAAAATGGAATTATTGATATCAAAAAATGGAATTATTATTATCAAAAAATCATTTATGGATATCAACAAATTGAATAATTGATATAAAAAAATAACTTGATATCAATAAATCGACATTTTTGATATGCATAAATGATTTTTTGATATCTATAAATGATTTATGGATATCAAAAAATCATTCATTGATATCAATAAATCCATAAACGATTTTTTTGATATCCATAAAAGAATTATGGATATCAAAAAATACCCAATAAATAGTAAAACTTCACCCCATATAATCCGATCGATCACCGTTCGAACACAATCACTAAATTACTTGGCGTTTCGTTAAATGTTTATGAATGTAATATAATATAATATAAATGTTTTCATTTGCTACTGTTTCAATGCGTTTCACTGTTTGAAAATATTCACTAAATGAAATGGAGCTTTACTAATTAAAAAGATATATTGTATGATCTGTGTTTTTACTAAACTATTTCAAGACACCAGACGGTTTCGATGGTCATTAGATGGTTCCAGTTGATACCCATTGACATGTTTCATCGTTATAAAAATATTACAGTGTGGTTTGGATTTTTGTTAAATGAGTTCATAACTTATTAGATGGTTCAAAAGCTTTCATTAAACGGTTTCATCTATTATTAAACGATTTCTGTTTTCATCAAACGGTTTATATTTATATTGAACGGTCTGAAAAAGTACATTAAATGGTTTAATAAGACGTTAAATTAAATGGCAAACGTGATTGAATGGACTGTTCTTTTGTTAAATCGTGAGACAAGAGACATCTTGTTAAGTAATTGAAATGTTTCGATGGGTTTGGCCGCCCATAGCCGTTGCTAATATTATAAAAGTGTTAATATGTTTCGTAGTGAGGTGAGGTTGGGGACGGGGTGTAAACAGATACCCATGCAGATTTACAAGATGACATTTGTAGAGCTAATGTCTTTTGATATAAGTGTCAATGATTTCCTATTAAACGTACACAATTGTACATATTTTTTTAAGAGAGAGAGAGAGAGAGAGAGAGAGAGAGAGACTCACTGTGATAAAGGACTGGAAAATTACATTTCTTCTCTTTGTCTAAATTAATACATAGATCTGCAGGTTAATATGAAGCTCAGCCATGTGTATTTTTATAGAGATTGTAGTGAGAAATCACAAACCCTATCAGTCACAAAAACATGTTTCAAACATCAGAAACCACAGACCCTGGAGCTCTCAAATCAGCCTATGACACACCACTCTATTCAGACAGATGTATGTGCTTATGTAGGTCTGAATGGAGGTGTGATGCTGATCTGAGAGTTCCAGGGCCCTGGGTTTTGTACATCTGAAGCTCAGCTAGGACAAGAAAAAAAAGACTGGCTTTATACCATAATCAACTTATTTTACCAGTGTTAAGTCAATCTCTAACAGGGTAAATATGTAATGAAATAAAACAAACCTGACCTCAAACGTTCATTTATGGTGTGATAACCTGGTAGTTTAAAAAAGCATAGTTTCAGTTATTTACATAGCTGGCAAAATAATAGCTGATATCAGTAACTTTTTGCTGGTATTTGCCAATCGTGAACGCTCGGCCAATCCCGTCATTCCTCGGGATCCGAAGCAGTGTACGAGATGTTGCGAATGGGTATTTGCAAGCTCTTCTTCCAAATACTTGTCATGTGGCTGTTTTGCAATAGAGAATGTCTTAACTGATTAATTATGCATAATGTAAAGCACAAATAATTAATATTCTCGTCAGTCTTCAATATTTATAAAATAAAAAAAAGAACCAGCTGACTGACAATAATTACAGTGAAAGTATTTATTTCGATGTTCTGTGGGTGAGTTCTATCAACCTGTTAAAGAATTAAATATGAATAATATATTTTATTTTAGTCTTACCAAACCACAATACCGCACTCGGCGATTGGCTCAGGTATACATTATTCTTCGTTTCTACAAAATTGCTTTATCAAAATATGCAATCACTGAGTGACATTTACGCACGAACCATTAAAGTTCCGAAAAAACGAGTGTGAAATTATTTTCTAGCCTTCTATTTATATATACATACACTACACCACTATTTATTCTTCTCTCTATTCCTCTTCTCTCTCTCTCCTGTAGTGGGGTGGGGCCTGTTGGTGCGGCGGGGCTGTTTTCGCCACACATATTTTCGAGATCATCGCACCTAACTTTTCTAAGGTGTTAGGAACATCCAGGTGTTATATGAATTGAATAACCTATAACGTGTTTAGTACTTAAAATTTCGTTTTAGAACTTAATTTAAATAACAATATGCCAGGCAACATGATGTTAACCTCCACACAGTTGATGTCTACTTGTTCAAAAATCTTTCTTCAGGGCTTTATGGAAGCACATTGGCGACCTCTACAGACCAACGTTTATGGAAGCACATTGGCGACCTCTACAGACCAAAGTAAGCGTCATTTCTTTAGGCGTCCAGCTACGTGTGTAAAATGATACCCCGATGACCCTGGAGACATATACATAATTATATGTACTGTAATGCTGCCTTAATTACTTCATAGCTTCTTTATATAAGACTATTACCAATGCATGCTGTTGGTAAACAAGATGGCGGTTTGAAAAAGTATCCCAAGAAGTTCCAATACGCATTGTATGGAGGTATGTGGCCAGATTTACGCACGTAATCATTATGACCAGTAACTTTAAGGTCACATGTATAACGTATATACATGTACTCGCGCGAAACCCAGACCCTTACCTTAAAGATTAAGGTCGCCCTTACAGCTAAAATTTGCCATATGGCCCCATAAGGTCATCTTTAAAAATATGCTTGCTTGCCGTTGCCGACCCTAGGTTGAAAGGGTAGGGCAAATATTTGTTAAACTTGATTGGTGTGACTTGAGACACATCTCGTCTGGGACAGTCTTTTAGACCAATACTTATCATTTTTAAAACCACTTTGAAGTATAAACATTTTATGTATATTAAAATTGACCAGTAAATAATGCGTGTCACTGTGGGACTGCGTGCGTGTTGCTGTGGGAATTATAGCGATGTCGCGATGGCAGTGCGTGTCGCGAATACAAATATATACCCAAAAAGCTTTTGAATTGGACCATTTTCTCGGTTTGGTGCCGACGGCAAATGACATATTTTAATTGCGGCCTAAATGAGTATATTCATGTTAGTTTCCGAACTTTCACATTGATGGGTTTTCAAATAAATAAATTGGTACTAATGCTAACCGTAAAAGAACGATGTGTCTCGCACAACACCCGGGTCTGTATCTTTGAACAACGCTGAAGTTAGCCATCCATTCATCCGCGTTTCGCGTGCGTGCTGCGTGTATATTTATACGTGCGCGTGTATAGCACGGACACACGGGATCTCAGTTTAAAGTCTGATTCGAATGATTGTTAGTAATTTTAGTTGGAGAGGACGGAGATCGAACACAAAACCCCTGACTCTGGAGTCAGGAGCGCTACGTACTGCACTACCGGGGCTAACAACCCAACTCACCATATAATACAAAGACAGGTAACCTGGACATGTAACCTAGTCCGTTTTAGCGGGGGTTCTCTCTGTATCTCTGTTCCCCGCAACCCGACGCATATGGATATCAATCGGTAGCGGGGATAAATAAACTGAACACATATGTACATATACACTGGGGCCAAAGTCGTTCACTACAGAGGTTGATTTTGGTCGAAAGCGCGACAAGGATTTCAGTCGAAAACACACAGATTACGGTCGAAAAGACACGGCATTTGGTAGAAAACAATGCTTTGTCTGGCAGCATCTGGATGAGAAGATTGAGTACAGAATGGTAATTTTACTTTTATTATTTTAATTTCAAGAATGGACTACTTGATAAAAGCATCATGTATGCATATGAAAAGCGCATAAGCTATATTATCTCATATGTGTTCCTTTTTTGTGTCATTTATGACAACTTTCAATGCTAAAATACAAACTGATGGAATTTTCCTTGATATTTGATATATCTAAATAACTAAATATCAATCCATAATCTTAATATCGTAAGTTATTTAGACTTTCATTCACACTTCATGTAAGAGTCAACTTAATTGATAACAATTGGTCAGAATAAATGATAAGTAAGCCTATAAAAGTACACAGACTTGTTAATCTTGATATGTCGAAAACAAAAATTGAATATAATCCATCCCAAGCATCGAATGTATAAAACTTTGGTAAGTTGCAGATGCGCAAACAGATACGTATTAATGAACTGTAACGCGTCAATTTCGTTATATACAGGTGTTTGGTATATGTTGCGTAGAATGCAGTGTATGCTTATTTAAACGCGGTCGGTTTACGGAAACACACCGTAAATAAATTGATCCTGTATATTTATTATTATCCTGAACATTTTTTATACTGAGGGCGTGCATCGAAATTGTTTGATACTTTATCTATATGGACATACATGTATGCATAAAAAAAGTCCATTTTCAAAAAAAAAGGATTTAAGAATGTGTTAATTAAAAAATTAGCCATTATGCCTCGAGCGAGCGAAGCGAGCGAGAAACATTTTTTACACTGAGGGCGTGCAACGAAATTGTTTGATATTTTACCTACAGTAACTTGGACATACATGTATGATCCGGAATTTTTAGAGGGTGCGCGGTTCGGGTGCCCTCCCCCTCCCCCCTGGATCCGCTAGTGCATGTACTGCTTCATTACATGCATATATATACATTTTATTTTCACCATCTGCACTTCATTGTAGTTGTTTTTCAGTGACCGTTAAAAACAGTGACCGTTAAAAAATGACCCGACATCTGATAAAATTTAACGCCGATCAGTTTTCAATGACTGTACAAATAAAAATTTAATGTTGAAAAGTGATCCTGGGTCAACTTTCAACGTTGAACACAAAACCCTCAGGGTCAGAATTCAAGGTGGGTGAAAATTTAATGTTACACCGGCAGTAAATGGCGAAGTCCATGAAACGCGTTATTGTTATTAAGTAAATTTTCCATTCAATCACTACCGGCGTTCAAAACCGCAGAAACGCCGAAAATTTGCTAATCAACTCTTATATTTATATTATTTTCCCGTTGTCAAAGTACCAACAATAACGTGCCTTAGCAGGTTAATAATGATAATTTTTAAAAAATACGTGCAAGAAAGATAAATGTTGTCAGTGCTTTTCTAGGAAAAAATGGTGGTGGCGGAACACAACTGTATTATTTTCTTGTGTATTGAGGGTGCTTTCTTGGTGGTGGCGGATTGTTTTTTACCTTCGCGATTACATTCTGGTGGGTGTGGGTGGGGTGTTTAATGAAACAACAAAACAATAATTCCTAAAAACGTATGTATTTTTCGAAGAAAATGTTAAATTTCCACCGAAAACAAGAACGTAGAGGTTTACCACTACCAACTACATATAAACCTCCGAGTAGTGGTTACTGTGATAAAAAAGTAATTCCTCCTGTTTTTGTTAGTTTTTGTTATAATAAGTAGGGAGAAATAGCCTATTTGTATTCGATTTTGTACGAAGTAAATTGAAAGGTTTTACTGGATTATTGACGAACATTTTCCAAATTTCGAATCTATGCATACACTGCAAAGCAAGAAGTTTGGGTTTATGAAAACAAAAACATACTCCAGTAGCCTAGATCTGTTCGTTTTAATCTGAGATTTTATAAATTTCGTCTGAAACAGAAAGTATAACTTTTACTGTCTTGTTATATTTAATACCATTGCTAATTTGCTGCGCTTAACACTGTCTGATAAACAAATTAAGATAGCAATCCGGTATCAGGGGCGTATGTTTTCAACATACTCCTCAGGGGCGTTGTCATCGATACGCATTTACGCACGTGCGTAACATCGATTTGAAAGTGAAAAAATAATTATGGCCAAAAATGGCATAAAAATCGAAGGCTAACTTAACTCCTGACGTATGTTTTTTTCATTTTAAAAGAAATTATTTTACCTAGAAGGCCTCCAAAATGTGACCAAAAAACCCACCAGAGGCTGCCAAAGGATGTCTATATTTTAAAATGTGTTAGGGGGAGGCCCTAACCCCCCCCCACCCCCCAGCAGGAGGGGGCTACCCCACTCCCGCACCTACCGCTACCTCGGCGCTACGTGCCACGGGTAATGCCTTCAGCATTAAGGGTGCGTACTTAAGATTTTAGCCTGGCTACGCCTCTGCTCCCATACGGGTTTGGGTATGGGAGTAGGTGCACCTCTTCTACAAGCGGGTTCGCGGATTCTCCCCCCGATATATCTTTTTCATGTTCGGACCAAAATAGCGCTCGTACAAGCGATATTTGTCAGGAATATAAGAATTGTATGCTTGACCAAAAAACATAACTCCCCCTTACGCCCCCATTCCCACCACCCCGACCCCACACCCTCATGCCCCTCTAAGTTTTATTACATTTTGAAACATTTTAGGATTGTTGTTTGTTTTTTCGTTTTATTTTTTCCAAGTTACTCCCAGGAGTAAAGGAGTATGCCACGCTACACCTCTGGGTATAGATCTAATGATCGATATTAATTAATTAATAATAATCAATTTGAAATGAGTTAACTCAAATCCATGTCAATTGTGACGTCAGAATGTGACGTCTCTTACGACGTCAGAATGGGACGTCAGAGCGTCCGTCATCACAACTCAGCGGTATTTAAACACGTCATGACATGATTTTCAGTTCAGCAAACAGTCAGTCACTGTCATGTGTTGAATGTTGATACTCCCACCACAAATTAGTGGAGGCAGCGAACAGGTTTCCACGTTTGACCGTGAGTGTTTAGATGTTTAATGTACTGTTTACCCTTGCAGGCCCATGGTTCGCCACCTTACTACTAAGTTGTCTAAGACAGTTGCCACTACAGTACAGTACTCTGGGACATTTTATCAGTAATACTTAAAAGAGGCCCTCCAAGTGGGGTCAATGTTCCCTTGTTCCCTGAAAATATGAGCCAATGTTCCCCTTTCCCCAAAATATATTTTGTTTGTTCCCCAAAATATTTGTCCAATTTCCCCAAAAATATTACCAATGTTCCCTTATTCCCAAAATATATTTGCAAATGTTCCCGAAAATTAATTCTGATCATTACGTGGTCCAAGTATTCTTTCATACCCCATCCAACCCCTTCTCCAAGAAGCGAAACGGGGTTGGCTTGGGTATGAAATAAAACATTAATTTCGGATTAAAAAGTTTGCATATTGTAAAATTAAAACATTTAATAGGTAATCTTAAACAGGTTATCGTTTTTTTTCAGCGAAACATGTTTTTAAAGAAACATGTTTTTAAACATGTTTAATGTCGAAATATTCGTTATAAAATCCTGCTAACATATAAGCTTTCCCATAGCTTAATGGAATTAAGGCGGGGCCAAGTCATGTGAATTACAAACCATTTGGCCTACAACAGTTAAAATTGCATCTTAGACAACAGTTTTTGAGCACAAGAACTTAAGTGATCGACTTTTTTATTGCTTTCACATATATTTGTTCTGAACATGTGTTTATGATATTTTCTCATCAATGTTAATAAGTACTGAGCACTACTGTACAGTATTTTGAAAGATTTACATATTTACCTTAACTTGGCATTTAGTCAACATAGTAGAAAAAATCTTCCATTTCTCTCCTCTTCTGTCCTCTAAACATTTTTGACTTTCTGGTGGTATTTTCACCAACCTCTCTTGCCTCTGCTAAAGTAACTGTTTCAATTGCACTGCTGATATAGGATTGAATCATAATAAAATCCTACTCTTCTAGCTCAATTTGATTTATTTTTTCGTTGTTTTAAGCTTCCATTCATCTTTCATACAAACGGCCACTTCATCGTCTTCCATAAAATACAACGGATTGAATGGGTCTTGAGAGTATCTTATGCCTTTTGCCTTTTGCTTTTGTCATACCCGAGATAACACTTTCTTTGAGAATAGTGATGCCTAATAAATTCAAAAATAGTCTGGTAATTGTTCAGATTGAATGTGTACTTAAACTTCTACTGAAGTCATCTGGTTTACACACAGTAGGTTATGAAGCATACACCTTAATTTGCAGTTCCTGGATTGTCTTTCACACTCATACTATTCACTGGTTGTTGTAGAACTCCTTGACCATATGTTGCTCTTCAGTCTCTCGTCTCTTGTTTCTGCTATTTGGTCAGATGCACAGATTTAGGAGCGTACATTTTGGGCAGATCAACGTACTTAACCTCGGACATCAATTTGGGGTAATATGACTTCGAACGTATGAAGCAGCAGCATTTTGTTTTGCACCTTTGCTTTAAATGCTCCTTAATTGATAGTTACACAATCTGTAGTCAAACTCGAGCTGTATGGGCATGTCTGAAGACCCAACTCTTATCTATCTCTGAAAACAAATGTTCTATGACTAATGTTAACAAACACTTCATTCTGAAGATTTCCAACAGTCTAGCTGATAAATTGGCACGGGAAAGTTAGCTCTTGATGTCACACAGGAAGTCTAAAATATGTTTTTCGTCAGGCCTAAAAAAATAATATGTGTGTTTCCGGTTTCCCGACCGACCATACTTTTTCACCGCCGACCCTAAATATTTTAAGCGAGATGAAAAAAAAAAAATTTTTTTTTTTTATCTCAATCTTACAATCAAACAACAAATATTTTTATTCAAATGATAATTTTATTAGCATTAATTTAACATGAATTCATCGTTTAAACTTAACAAGTGTCAAACAGTTTGTATCTTGATGAGACACAGAGTTGTTAAGCATCTAATCTGGATCCAAACTGTTTGCAAAGGTTATCAAGAAGTTGACTTAGTACAAAAATGGCATAATATATGCGAACAATATACAAAAGAAAATATCTAAAAAACAAACTTTTTCCTACCTACCTACCTACCCTAACCTTTTGACAGGGTGAAACCAGAAACACACATATTTATTTTTTTAGGCCTCATCAATTACAAAAGTTGGTACAGTTGCCCGAGGACATTGTGCTGACGCTGTTGTTTCAGGGTGTTTTCACACTGTCATCGCACTGACAGTCAAAGTCATATACCTCCTGCAATCTTACAATATTTGTATCTAGACTAATATACAATGGTTTCTGTTTCTCTGAGTGGATATCAAATGTCAAGCTAAACTTTCGGAGATTGTTCAGATAAAGAACAAGTCCACTAACACCGCTTATCATTCTGAGGGCCCCAGTAGCAGTATCTACAATGAACAGTGTTTTTCTATCTGCACATAGTCCTGCAGGTTGGGGAAATTGGACATACCCTCCATCTCTCTGGCCTCTCCCATTTCCAATATATAGGCTGCATTCTGCTGTTGTAGCATTGAGCAACTTAATTGAATAGTCATCTGTGTCACTAAATACTAATCTATCATGTAAAACCGCCAAACTGTGTACCCTAAAACATTCGGTTCTATTTGATATAACCGGTTTTACTGTTTCACATTCCCATTTGACTTTTAGTTTGCCCTCATCATTATCATGAGAAGCAACATACAGGCAGTCATTCAAGCTAGTCCATAAAAACTAGATATTATGTTTTATTTCCTATACACTCATGTTTCCCTGTTCCCTAAAATTATGCCAATGTTCCATTGTTCTCTGAAAATAACAGACAATGTTCCCTTGTTCCCCAAAAAATAAATTGGGCATGTTCCCTTGTTCCCCTAAACAGTGGCAGACCCTCTTAAAATATGTTTGTTTTCAATAAATAAAACGTTCTTTTTTTTTTAAATGTTAGTTCTACTGGCCAGCAAAGCTTATGAGATGGCGAGTTTCAAACTTTATCAGACTGTTGACATCAATGAAAGCTCGGAAACCTCCGGCCAGATTTCAGCGAAACGTGGCAGGGATGAACCTTGTTGCGCATGTCATTGCCATGTTCCGGTTGAATGTTTTTTTGACAGAGTTATGGCCCCTTATACACACAATTTAGCGTCCAAACAAGTAGAGCGTCCACAGGCCCTCTTGGGCCTCTTGTTTTTTTTGTATATATATATATATATTGTTTAGTTCCCAACACTGATACAGCGTCCTGTGGAGAGTAGGGCACACAAACGTGTCACCTTTCCTTATCACGCTGACAGGGCTGCAGTAGCAAGATGGACCCAGTGTTTACAAGGTAGATCATTGATGATGCCATCACACTGGGCTCACTTTACAAACACAACACAGTCATACTTTTATGCCTTTTGATACTCACTTGGTGTGAATTTGTGACAGAGTGAGACACATCACAGTTCATCATCTTGTAATTGTGACTCTTCACTGCTGCCATATAGCGTCTCCGTGGCCGAAGGGTTAACGACGTTGCGTTGCACATCTTCTCGTCCCTCACCGCTGCGGGTTCGAATCCCACTGGGAGCTCGACTTGTAAGTGAAGAAGTGTCGATTCTTACGGATGGCGGGAGGCGTACAGTACTGGTTCTACCCAGAAAAAGTTCGTATCTAACCTTACATGTGTTGAAAATGACATAAAACACCATACAAACAAGCAAACAATCACTGCTGTCATCTAATATCAACGTATAGTGGAATGGTCCTGGTTGTGGACTTGAGGCGTATTGTCCTGACTTGACTGGCTGGGATTTTTTCTCGATATTCTTCTCCTTTCCAGATTGTTTTCTTTTTCTTTTAATGTTCGTGTCTTGTTGCTTACTCGGTCCATTTTTTACTCTGATCATGTTTTATCATCTTTTTCACTACCACTTCTGTAATGGCTTTTCCTGAAACTAATTTAATCATTGCTTTCCGTATTTTACTTTGTCCACTCTTTACTGCTGGGATATTTTCAAATCATCTATTGTTTTAGATAAACAAAAAATTGTTTGACTGTTCATTGATGAATCGACCAATATCAATTTCATTTAGGGAAGAAACACGGAGTTAGATTATTATAGATCTATCTCATGTTTCATGTCATTGTTTTTATGGTTTTTGACGTATTTTATTTTCTATCAAAAGGCAAACAGCAATGAACATAAAAAGTTAATATCCCAATAATAAAGATTAACCCTTAACCCGCTACATATATATAATGGACTGTTCTTTCTTTGCCATTCCATTTATGTGACTAAGGGGTGTTTTGGTGAAAATGACTGATCAGGACAATGTAAACCCGAGTTACTCGCAGGCTGATCTTGGGTTATAATGGGCGCAATAACATGTCATGTACCAAATGATGAAATAAAATAGTTTATTACAAAAAGAAAATAATGGGCGCAAGGGCTATTATAGTCGTGCTTAACGGGTTAATGGTTAAACTGTATGACGTCACTACGTTCCACCTAGCATCTGCATGCGTGTGGTTAGTGTTGTGACCGTTTGTGAAATTACAGTAGACTCTCGTGTTCCAGTTCAAGTAAGTTCCAAGCCAGTTCCACCATGTAAAACGTTCCGTAAACCGAAAAGTGTTTCATTCACAATAGCACGACCTTTTCGATCAATGTTTACAAGGTCACCCACTCAAATCGTATTCTTTGCCGCATTGACAGCGCGTAGGAATACATTGCATTGTGATTATTTCCTCATTTGCAATTGTAGATATAAATTTATGTCATTTTTATACACTATTGGTAAGAAATGACTTTAATATGTGCTGCTATATCAGGTGTTATGTGATCAAAAGAAGAAACGGTGAAGTAAAAATAGGTTGAAAAAAAAAGTTTTATTAAAGTTTTCAAGTAATGGGGTAGAATCATAGCTTTTATGGTGTGACATAGAGCTATGAATTCATTGAGCTATGAATTCATTTCTTTCTCTTACAGGCAGCCTACCCGGAGCGACTACCGATCCAGTCATTGTTTGTAACCATTGTATATATATTGTTGGCGACATGTTTCCATGTTTTCCGTACGAAATATCCAGCTCTCGTCTGAAATCTCCTTCAAAGTTGTATGCGGATGCAAAGAAAAGTCCTGAGTGACCTGTGTGTAAAGCTATTTAAACGCATCACCTTTGTGCTTGTGCTATGTATGTATGTAATATTCGTGCGATACTATTAATTATTGAATTCAAGTTAGCCGGTGACTGTATCTCTTTTTTCAGGTCTCTGCTGGGATGTGGCATAGGACCATATACATTGACGGGAAACGTATAAAGACTTTGAGTAAACAAAAACAAAACTATCCAATTTGAAAATGGCTAATGTATATATATGTCCTGTGTGTGATAAGAGATTTGCGAATTCAAAATATCTCAAAGTTCATAATGGCGTACACTCGAAAGAGAAGCCGTTTAAATGCACTATTTGTACTAAAGAGTTTAAATATGAAAGTAGTCGCAGTTTCCACATGCGTGTACATTCTGGAAAGAAACCATATATTTGTAAAGTATGTGACAAGGAATTTAGTAGCTCAGCGAGTATAAGGAAACACATGCTCAAACATACTGGTGAGAGGCCATACCGCTGTCTATTTTGTGACAATACATTTGCTAACTCTGGCAGCTGTACGTCGCACATGAAGTCACACACCGGGGAGAAGCCATTTGCATGTGAACTATGTGACAAAACGTTTAAACTTTCTGGAAATCTGAAAGTTCACATGCGCGTCCACACTGGAGAGAAACCGTACAAATGTGACATTTGTGACAAGAGATGTTCATCATCGAGCACACTTGCTTCGCATTTGCGCATTCATACTGGAGAAAAGCCCTACCCATGTCACGTATGTGAAAAGGCGTTTACGATGTCATGCAACCTTAAAGAGCATTTGCGAATACACACTGGCGAGAAACCGTATACATGCGATACATGCAACAAAGCGTTTGCAAGGCGAGGTAACCTTCAAGTGCATATAGGACGCATGCATAGGAGAGCGGATCCAGTTCGACAAGAATCACAGAATCAAGTCGTAGTATTTTTAGTGACAATGTGACATCACAAAGTCACTAATGAATGACGCTGCATCTCTGAATTTGCATTTTTGCAAAGATTGTTTTAACAAATGGTTTGCTTCTATTTGGTTTTATTTTGACAAGTGTACGTAAATAATGAGTGTTGTATGCCTACACATATATTAAAGAAACTAACCCGCCAAATAACGGCACAGTTACACAACAAAACCGTCAAAACTCTATCCAGGTGTTCAGGTGTATTTGTGCGGATTAAAATTATAGGATTTTTCATGGGTTCTTAAAATATACTCGAGATTGCATATGCGTAAAATGAATTATGAGTTGGTATTTCTTAATTCAACGTTCCAGTTCTGGGGTTTGGTCTGGCTGGTTTAAGCCGTTTATATTGTGTCGATAGAGTTTGGATTCTCAAAATATTTTAATTATATATACACCTCATCGTCAGTAGGTTTAGAAATCGTAAAACGGTGTACATATGTTGTAAAACTGGCTATTGTGGACGGGATAACTACTTTAATGTATGAGCTTATGGAGAAAAAAAGGCTTCATTGCATTTGGTACTTTCAAAGTGATGCATCTATCAATAATACTGTAATATTCAACGTTTTAAAGTTAGTTACACATATTTTGAATCAATTTATAAACATATCTATTCAAGATAGTTTGTATTTAAAAATAAATGTGTGTTAATAAGCAACTTGGAAACATCGTTTTATCTGTATAGTGACGTTATAGTATTATAGTGTGTGCATTGTTTAATCGCAATTGTTTACTGTTGTTGTTGCAATTTTTCATGGCGCTTGTAAATTGATGCACTCATTCTATGATAAACTCTGTAATATATGGTATGTAATCATCGTTTCCAGTCTCCAGCTTTTGTTTTTGGGTTTTTGGAATTCTCATTCTAAAGAACCCACTCACGAAGGCGTGTGGCGGTTTTGCACGCACACAGCACCCTTACACATCGTCATTTCTAAATTGGACATGCAATTTTAAGATATGCTTTTCTTTTATACATTTTTTGATTTTCATTTTTATTCCAGCAACATGGTTTTCAAAAAATAATTCCCAAGCGGTAGGCATCGCTAACGCATCTTGTATTTTGTTTCTAGCAGTAAATGAAAATATGTTGTCTCACTAGTTAAAGACGTGCTTTACCGAAGAAAGTAATCTTCAAATCCCTTCCTTATTGCCTAACCTTCCTTATTAGTTCAACCATTTGTATTTCATTTATATGCATGAAAGATCGGGATTTCTCAGTGCAAGAATATTCATAATCGCTAAACATTAATAACTAACTCAACACAATAACTAACGTTGCGACGTTGAGGCGTGACGTCAACAAAGTGTTGCTGACGTCGACGTCATCCGCCGATAACGTTCAATAAAGTGAATATTTGTTTGCAAAAACGTAATTTAAAATGTAATAAATAGATTATTTAACTGCTGGGATCGATTATTAGGTAATCCTTTACATGATGGTAGACGTGCTTTGTTTTTTCACTCACTCGCGTGCGCTCGTTCGTGAAAAGAACCACACATCTACCACTCGTGAAGGATTTCCCTATAATCGATCCCAGCAGTTAAATAATCTCTGTATAATTTACATAATGTGCCGGTTAACATTTAGGGATTTCTCACATGCCGAATCCTAAGAACAAATCAGATTTTGCAGTGCAAATATACGAAAGGACGTCATCTACTATTTGTCTACTGACCTGAAGGTTTAGCGTTCTCAAGCCCCGTAAAAGCCAAGAAAACAAACAAATTGTACGAAACTACTACGGGGTAATCTGAGATTGGTTCCGACTAATCTGCATAATTATAAGTACTTAATGATTTCATGACGCGCATGACATTCTAGCTGACCTTAGAATGTATACATGCATGTTATCAACGTTTCTAGTTATAACCCTTAGATAAATATCTTAAAAACGATGTCATTGTGAATGTTTTTATTGCCACCCCCAGTGCCAGTGCACACCTGCTATATGTCATCCCCAGTGCCGGCTGTATTTATTCATGCTTTATTCATGGTCCTTTGGGACCAACAAGCCCAATATAGGTGGCTTTGAAGTAGAATACCGCTTAAGCCGGTGCTAGTGGGCGTGAGAAGTGTTGCTTCTTTCATTACTTCTCATGAACAGACTCAATAAAACCGAGACTGCTGCTTTATTCTCTTAATTGCGTTAGTTGCTCTCAAAGGATCACCTTTATCAGTACTTATTAACATTCACACTAGCGTTCGTTTAGTGCAGTGTGGCGGCTGTAAAAAGTCTCCCCGTGCTACGAATCAGTAGTGTTATTTTTTTACTGGTCCTTTGGGACCAACGAGCCCAATATAGGTGGCTTTGAAGTAGAATACCGCTTAAGCCGGTGCTAGGGGGCGTGAGAAGTGTTGCTTCTCCATTACTTCTCATGAACAGACAATAAAACCGAGACTGCTGCTTTATTCTCTTAATTGCGTTAGTTGCTCTCAAAGGATCACCTTTATCAGTACTTATTAACATTCACACTAGCGTTCGTTTAGTGCAGTGTGGCGGCTGTAAAAAGTCTCCCCGTGCTACGAATCAGTAGTGTTATTTTTTTACTGGTCCTTTGGGACCAACGAGCCCAATATAGGTGGCTTTGAAGTAGAATACCGCTTAAGCCGGTGCTAGGGGGCGTGAGAAGTGTTGCTTCTTCCATTACTTCTCATGAACAGACAATAAAACCGAGACTGCTGCTTTATTCTCTTAATTGCGTTAGTTGCTCTCAAAGGATCACCTTTCAGTACTTATTAACATTCACACTAGCGTTCGTTTAGTGCAGTGTGGCGGCTGTAAAATGTCTCCCCGTACTACGAATCAGTAGTGTTATTTTTTTACTGGTCCTTTGGGACCAACGAGCCCAATATAGGTGGCTTTGAAGTAGAATACCGCTTAAGCCGGTGCTAGGGGGCGTGAAAAGTGTTGCTTCTTCCATTACTTCTCATGAACAGACAATAAAACCGAGACTGCTGCTTTATTCTCTTAATTGCGTTAGTTGCTCTCAAAGGATCACCTTTATCAGAACTTATTAACATTCACACTAGCGTTCGTTTAGTGCAGTGTGGCGGCTGTAAAAAGACTCCCCGTACTACGAATCAGTAGTGTTATTTTTTTACCGGTCCTTTGGGACCAACGAGCCCAATATAGGTGGCTTTAAAGTAGAATACCGCTTAAGCCGGTGCTAGGGGGCGTGAGAAGTGTTGCTTCTTCCATTACTTCTCATGAACAAACTCAATAAAACCGAGACTGCTGCTTTATTCTCTTAATTGCGTTAGTTGCTCTCAAAGGATCACCTTTATCAGTACTTATTTAAATCGATATCTGTTGTGTTTGACTGTAATTCTAACCCCAGTTTTACACGCATCCGTGGCCGTGTTGTTACTGAGTTAAAGGGAGACACATGTCCCATTTTCGAAGTGTTTCAAAAGGGACATTAAACGTGTACAATTATTGTCTTTCAATGTTAATAGCAAAACTGATTAAAAAATTAATACATTTAATATGTCGATTTGGTTTATCACCAAACATATGTGACAAATCGAGAAGGTCTGACATACCAACACAATTTCCTTTTTATAAATTTGCTAAAATGTAACCTGAAATAACCTCAAACAATCGCTGATTCGTCAGACACAGTAAGTTCAGTTGTCTTCCATAAAACTATATGGATGTTATTTAACTGCTGGAATCGATTATAGGGATATATTTCACGAGATGGAAGGCGTGTAGTTCTTTTCACGAACTTGTGGATGCTTAAAGACCTTCATATGTATACCCATGATGACACAGTTAAATTTCTCATTTACAGATTGATCACTGTGTTGTATAGCCTTGCCACGGTACTAGAGCTAACATCTGAGTGATACAACTCCAATAAGGCCATGATAAATTAATTGCTAGATTCTCATCCCCGCCGGCCCCCGTTTTTTATACCGCCCCGGTAATTTGTATTTATTCAGAAAAAATAAAAAGAATTTTAAAAAAACAAATGCAAAAAATAAAATTGCTGAAAGTATGAAACACTATTAAAAATGTGTTTTCAATCTTGGAAGTACTCAGTAGTATGTTTTACTATTTTTGCCATTTTCCATTTGTCGTATAAAATAAAAAATAAAAAAATAAAAAATTCAACTCCCGCCCCTATTTTGAAATAAATTTGGATGAGAAACTAGCAATTAATTTATTATGGACCAATATTTTAATTGCAAAATGTGAAAGTAAAACACACCGTAAAACAGGAAGTAGGCAACCCTGGACTGAAATGAAGCATCACCATTTTAAACTTATGAACATAGTCTGTCACATTCTGGACTCTCCAACCTTCATGTCTGAGCTCATTATTTACATGAAATGAAATTATTAACATTTTGCTTTTGTACCAGATTTTCCGTTGGAAACGAGGTTATTAGTTTAGCGTGTCGTTTGGTGGGCGGGCGGGCGGGCGGACGACGTCAAACTCCTCATGGTTTCCGCTCGGAATGAGGTCTTGCAGGGTAGGTAACTTATATGGAAAGAAAGGTTGGGATTGCATTTGCTGCCACTGGGGTCAAGGTCGCTGTTACTTAAATAGAAATATGGCTGTCGCTCAATTACGTTTGTTTGGAATGAGGTATTGCGACGAAACTAGCTGGGTTGGTAGCTTATGTGGAAAGGAAGGTTGTGATTGCATTTGGGGTCAAGGTCAATGTCACTGTTACTAAACATAGAAAAAATGGTTTCCGCTCAATAACTTTTATTAGGAGTGAGTTATTGTGATGAAACTTGCAAGTGTAGGTAGCTTATCTGAAAAGGAGAGTTGAGATTTTGTTTGAGGCCACTGGGGTCAGTCATGCCACTGCTACTAAAATAGAAAAAAAGGTTTCAAGGACGCAACGTTCGTTCGGCATAGTACTTTCCAATCTCTACCCAGAGTTGTTGTTCCTTGCATCCACATACAACCTCTGTCAACGTCTGAGCAAATACCAAGAACCTTTGAAAACGATCAAAATGAATGATTCCTAGGTAACCTTCATTTTTTTCACGACTCTGCTTTATATGAAATGTTTCACTTTGAACAAAATAATAATATGTAATGCGATAATGTAGCGAATAAAATACGTAAAGCGATAATTATATATAGTGAATAAACACTTAATTCTACACAGAATTATATTGCAGTAGAATACAGTTTATACTCTGATATATCACTCCGCCGTTAAAACATTAAAAAATCGGATCCAGAAGGAGAGGGTGCGGACGCGGTGCACACACACACCCCACACACTTAAAATTTGACAAGTACGGGTGCAGAGATTAGAAAGTCTGAATTTTAGAAACAATGGTCTACCAGAGGAAGAGGGATCGATGGGCGGACATAAGCTGGACTGCGGGACGCCGTTAAAACATTCACAAATGCACACTACCATTACGTGACTCATAGGGTTACAGTATAGCGTCCATGGGCGGATTCAGAGGCCGGGTCGGGGTGGGGGTGCGGACGCGGTGCACGCCCCTTCCCCCACCTAAAGACAAGCAAGTCTGAATTTTAAAAATAATGGTCTACCAAAGGAAGAGGGATCGATGGGCGGACAGAAGCTGGACTGCGGGACGGTAATGAACCCCTTTGATAAACCAGGAACACACATGTACGAGTACCTGTAAGTATTCCTACATCAGTCATATTTTTCATTATTTTTAGTCTTTCCATAGCAAAAATACCCAATTTTCCTCTCTTGAAAGGTCAAACAAATATGTTCAGATAGTCGTCAGATTGCATCATTTGGTGTCTTTGTTTTAAAAGAAAAATCCGGACACCCTAGCATTCCGCACACAATACCCACATGTCGCCGCCTCATTATGGGGGTGTTGAAGTATAACACGATTCGTAGTTCTCTGTATATCTGAATATATATTTATAACAATGTATGAGTCTAATGCATGATAATGATGACATGAATAAAATGAATAAAGACAATGCCTGAATGGAAATAACAATGATGAATGGAAATAGCATCTCAATTAATATAATCACAAGTAAAGTATTGTATAGAAAATACATTCAGACATAATAACAGGCTAATGCACAAGAAAGTTCTAATTGAAAATAACAAAGGATCGCCATCTTGGAATTGAACTCTACATGAAAATTGACGAATTCTTATAAACTAAATAACTCCTAAAATAACCATTTCCATAGAAAAGTAATTAACACAATGATGGATACATGTTTCATAAACAAACATATTACTAACCTGAATATATATACTTTCTTTTACAAGATAAATATAACAATGCGAAATGGCAATAGCTTGTGTCCTTTCTCTACTAACTGAGATATTCAACTGCGCGCATAATTTTCCCGCCAGGTTAGTTGTGTCAAAGGTTAAATTTACTCACCTGTGAAATATTACTGAAGTTTAAAGGTGGTCATCCTAATTTGAAATGTCTAACGTAAGGTAAAGAGAAAGAAGATTGAAAGATGAAATGAGTGATGAAAAGAGATGATGAACTGATTAAATGGTTAAAACACAAACACAATGGTGAGATATACAGGTTCTTAATACCTGTATATGTCATCCTGTGACATCCTCCCTCTCTACAGAGAAATGTCGTCCTCGACATTTGAAAAAAATAAAATGAAATGATAAACTTTTCATTAAGTTTGCCATTTTAATTGCTACCATTCCTCCTCCTCTTTAGAGAAATGTCGCCCTCGACATTGCCACATAAATTAAAAATAAATGGAATTTACCATCCTTACTTATACTTACACCATACTAGATATATTTCTAGTATAAGTACGACTACTTAGCATATGATACATATATCTTTAGACATATGAAGTTACATGTATATGTTGCATACTAATACGTTACTTACATGGAGTAACTGTACCACACATATATAGCACCTCGTATTTAACACGGTCCTTATTATATTGTATTACTTTCTTTTAAGTCACACATAATGACTAAACACAATATAAAAACAGTTTGCACATTATGAAATATATTTATTTATTATTTATACAATCAATTACACAAAAGCAAATGCAATATAATTCACAGTTATACTTTATGCTTCCGCTGTGTCCTCTCGTAGCCGTCTCAACATATGGCTATAGTGAAACTTTCTAAAGCTATCTGTAATTAAAATAAACATGTTAAAGCACGCATCTTCAATAACACACTACAATTTCACCAATAATACTTAGTCTTTGCGAGACTATTAAATAAGTACTGAGAAAAAATACTGTAAAGTTGCAACAGCTGTCAATCCTTTTAGCTAGTTGACCTATATGTCGTCCTCCACCATGTCGTTTTCTGTCTCCGCTGTGGTATGACGTACTTCTTGGCATCCGTTTTCCTATCTTGATGTTGACTTGTCTTCCCTATAACCTTTTGCATACCAACAACCTTCCTTCCTTTGTTTACAATGTCACATGTTCCTGGATCTATATCTGTGGGCTGCTTTAGTCGAAGTACCCTGGGTTTCTCCTGCACATGTTTCGCCTTGGCCGTGCTTCTAGCTTTCCTCACAGTTTCTACAACTTCTTTTAAATTCTCTACTGGGAATGTCTGTACCTTCCGAGGTTCTCTCTTTGCAGATCCTGCCAATGTCTTTGACACGTCTCTTGTATCTACTCTTGTAGGACGCTGTATAGACTGCCTAAGAGTGTGTCTGCCTGATGCCTTACTAGAATGATTGTCGCTGGTACAGTTAGTGTCAACCTTGTTAATAGTATCAGTTGCCTCTGCTGTCTGATCTATGACACTTGCTTCAGTGCCATCCTCATCCTCTGAACTACCATCAGACACTCCCGTGGTTTCATCTTTGTCTTCTGATTGTGTAGATTTCTCTGCAGGTGTTTCATCCTGACCTGTAATACAAAGGAAGGGAAGTAATAAATTCCTATGTAGAACCCGTGACGGTTGACTACTAAACTCCTTCTTCACTTTGTACACCGGCAGATCTTCACACTGTTCCTCTACTATGTAAGGTTCACTGTCCCACTTGTCAGTCAACTTGTTCTTCCCCTTAAGCCCAACATTCCTGACTAGGACTCTATCTCCTGGCTCGATTTTCGCCTCCCTGACTTTCAAGTCATAGGTCGTCTTGTTTCGTTTAGCAGCCAGACTTGCTTCTTGTGATGCAATCTTGTATGCAAACTGGATTCTCTTCCGTAGTCCTTCTACGTATTTCGAAGTAATCTTAGGCTCCTCCATGTTGTGGTTGATGCCAAGAAATGCATCTACAGCCATTCTAGGATGTCTTCCAAACATAAGGTAAAACGGAGAAAATCCGGTGCTCTCGTGTCTTGTGCAGTTATATGCATGAACAACTTCAGGCACGTACGACTTCCAGTCAGCCTTCTTAGCCTCATCAAGTGTTCCCAGCATACCTAGCAATGTCTGGTTAAAACGTTCTACCATCCCATTACCCATAGGATGATATGGAGTGGTTCGGCTCTTCTTAACGTTGGCAATCGAACACAGTTCCTTAATCACCTGTGACTCAAAGTTCCTACCTTGATCACTATGTAAACGGGATGGAAAGCCGTAGTGGACAACGAAGTTCTCAAATATAATTCTGGCTGTAGTTCTAGCTGTCTGGTTCCTAGTTAGGTATGCCTGTGCATATCTTGTAAAATGGTCTGTCAGGACTAGAACATTTTCAATGCCTCCCTTTGATGGTTCTAAAGACAGAAAATCGATACAGACAATATCCATGGGTTGAGTTGATGTTATACTGACAAGTGGGCTGGCGCGGGACTCCTTTGTCTTTCTGCAGATGCAGCGTTCGCAGTTCTGAACCCATCTGGCAATGTCATTGTCCATGTTAGGCCAGAAGAAACGCTCCTTGACAAGACTTGTGGTTCTGTCACGACCTTGGTGTCCACTCTCATTGTGCAGCAACTTAAGAACGACCTCTATTCCACTAAAGGGCAATACAAGTTGTTCAAATACCAAGGTCGGTGTCTTCCAAATCTTGTACAGAACGTCGTCCCTTATATTAAAGTTGTCCCAATGGCGCAAATACTTCTGGACTACAGTGCTCTCCTTAGAAGAAAGCCGCCTGGTAGGCTTGTGTCCAGTCCTAAATATCGTCTTGAGTCGGTATAAGTCATCATCTGCATCCTGTTCTTGTCTCCAGTCAACAGCAGACAATGATGATGTTTCCTGTGTGGCATCTTGTAATTCTACCGGAAGACTATCTTCATTAATGGCAACACATTCAATGTGGTTGGTTGTTTGAAGTGTGCTGCAGATGGCTTTAACAACTGGCTGTGGCAAACGCGACAATGTGTCTGCATCAACGTTCTCCTTTCCCTTCTTGTATTTCAATGTGAAGTTGAAAGCCGCCAGAGAAGCTAACCAACGTTGACCTGTCGCATCCAATTTTGCCTTCTGCAGAACATATGTCATCGGGTTATTGTCCGTTCTGACTTCAAAAGATGTACCATACAAATAGTCGTGAAACTTGTCTGTAACACACCACTTGAGAGCAAGAAACTCTAGCTTGTGGGCGGGATAATTCTTTTCAGACGGTCGCAACCCTCGACTAGCATAGGCGATGACTTTTTCCTGTCCGTCCTGTTTCTGGTATAAAACTGCGCCAAGACCCTCGCCAGAAGCATCAGTACTGACTAGAAATGGTTGGGAATAGTCGGCGTATCCCAATACAGGCGGTGATGATAACCTATCCTTCAAAGTCATAAATGCTTCTTCCTCCGTCTGTCCCCATTTCCACGGTGTCTTCTTCCTCTTGCATCGGTTCTTCTTCTGTGTCGGATGTCCTACAAGGAGATCATTAAGTGGTCTGGCAATCCTAGCATAATCTTTGATGAACCGCCGATAGTAACCTGTAAATCCCAGGAATTGCCTAACTTCCTTGACGGACTTGGGAGCTTGCCAGTTCCTAATGGCACTGATCTTTCCAGGATCCGTTCTCACTCCCTCCTCCGAAACGACATGACCGAGATAAAGTACTTCTCTCTTAAAAAACTCACATTTGGAACCCTTGAGCTTGAGGTTGTGGTCTTCTAATCTCTGAAAAACATTCCCAAGGCGCTGCAAGTGTTCCTCAAACGTACGGGAAAAGATGATAATGTCGTCCAGGTATATGAGACATTCTCTCAAATGTAGCTCTCCCATTGTCTTCTCCATCAACCTCTGAAACGTAGCTGGAGCGTTGGTCAAACCGAAGGCCATGCGTTCACACTCAAAGAACCCAAGTGGTCCGAGAGAGAAAGCAGTCTTCTGTTTATCCTGTTCTCTTAGTGGAACTTGCCAGTATCCACTTCGAAGGTCCAGCTTGCTGAAATACTTGGCCCCTTTAAGTGTGTCTATACTCTCGTCAATTCTGGGGATTGAATATGCATCTCGTACGGTTCGAGCATTCAGCTTTCTAAAGTCGATGCAAAACCGCAGAGAGTTGTCTTTCTTCCGCACCAGAACCACGTTGGACGAAAACGGACTGTTGCTTTCTTTGATGGCACCAGCATCTAACATTTCCTTCACATGTTCTCTAACTTCATTGAACATGGCTGGTGGTATTCGTCGGTACGGTTCCTTGAATGGTGTTTCGTCAGTGAGCTCTATCTTATGTTCATCAAGATCTGTACAACCTAGATCTGTTAACCCTTTAGAAAATATGTGCGTCCATTGACCCAACATATCGGTAACAGTCTTCTTCTGGTCTTCATCAAGATCTGTATCTTCTAGCTTCACTCCTAGTTCTTGCAGTGTCTCTACTGTGTCTTCTGCATTCTGCTTCTTTACTGTCGGTGTATCCTCTGGTATCCAATGCCGTACTACCTTAGCCGCTTGTAGTTCACACAAGTTCATCTTAGGTGTGATGAGTATTGGCTTTACAGTCAAATTACAAACTCGGACTGGCACACGCTTGGTATTCCCTTTCTGTACTCCTTCAAGTGATACTACTCTTGGACAAATGTTGATCCTATTGTCAAATGATCCTGCTTCTGTAACAGCTGCGTCACATGTGTCCTTGACCCTAACTATACCAGATATCGTCGCTGTTTCATATGGCCTCAGCTGGAATGAACGTTTGTTAGTAGCCCTAACTGTTCCCAATGAGCTTGCCGATAAACTGTTAAAGGCACTTCTCCAGCCATCTGGTATGTCATCAGTCTCTTCAGTAGCATCCTTAAACACCCTGATAACATTGGTTCCTATAATAACAGGAGTTCCATTGTTAAAATCGGTATCAGACACAACAAGGATGGGCACTAACATGGATCTGTTGCGAAATGAAGGGACTGTAATGTCGCATTCAATGAAACCCATGTATGGTAGTCGCTGTCCTGTCGCACTCTGTATGTTGAGATTCACTCCTATGTCTTCTAATTTTCTAAGTTGTGGCCTCGGAAGAAGCGTCGAATATAGGTGATTTGATATAGTTGTAACCATACTTCCACTATCTATCAATGCGTTTGACTGTGTTGTGCCTATGTAAACTATATCTTCATTGGCCTCACCTACCAATCTGTTGTATAAAGTCTGAATTTTTGGGCTTTTATTGTGTATGCCTCCTAACTGCCCATCGTTGGAAGCATCTACCAGTTTAAAGGCTTCTGAGGATAATTAGGTTGAGATGTTTGTTGATTCCTCTGTTGTTGTTGTTGTTGTTGTGGTTGTTGTTGTTGTGGTTGTTGCTGTTGCTGATTCTGTTGCTGATGCTGCTGAGGTCTGTGTTGACGTTGTGGTTGCAGTTGTTGTTGTTGCTTCTGTGGTCTTTGCTGTTGTTGTCGTTGCTCCTGCTGTGGTAGTTGCTGGCGCTGAAATGAATCGCCATGTCCATAGTTCTCGTAACTACTAACTGGTTGTCCCCCATAATTGTAATATGCAGGTGACGGTGATCTTTGACCTCTGTTCCTGTCTAGAAATCTGTTGTCTGGTGATCTTGACTGTCTTGGAGAAGGAGATCTGTCATATCTGTAATTGTAATCAGTAGTCCTAGGTGAAGATGATCTGCTGTATCTGATGTTATTAAAGTCTGTTGATGGTGAACGTTGATTTCTCTTGAAGTCGTCAAAGTCTCTCCTTAATCTTTCAAAATTCTCATCTGATGATTCAATCTTCTTCATCATGTGTGTCATCTGAATTGTCAAGTTGTTGATACTTTCTAGCAGTTGTTGTCCCTGATCTTCAGCTTTCTGTATTGCCACAGTCGGCTCCTTAAATGTCACCTCTTTCTTCATTCCCTTTTCCTTCTCAACACTCTTCTCAACTAATCCCATCTCCTTTTCAACAATTCTCACCTCCTTTAAAAGTTCATCAAAATCCTGGGCGGAATCGAAACGATGTCTTGTTGCAGCTTTCAAACTATCACATCGGATCCCATGCCAGAACTTAGACCTTAGCATCTGTTGTTCCGTCCCTTCCTGTACATATCCTCTTCTCTTGCACTTTGCCATCAGCTCCTGAATCCTAATACCCCATATGGAAACCGATTCCTCAGGACGTTGATGCTGGTTGAAGAACTCTTGCATAAGGCAATCATCAGTAGCCACGTTGCCAAAAATGGTATCCATCTTATCAAGAGTTTCCTGTATACTTGCAAATTCTCCCAATGCCAGTAGCACTCTAGCTGCATTTCCTCTCAGAGAGTTTCGCATTGCATGCTGTATATGGCTGTAAGTGTAAGTCTCCTCAAGCATCATACATCTACATTCATGACGCCACATGTCATAACTAACCTCCTTGAGTGGGGTTGGTTCTTCACCACTAAATGGCGGAAGTCTTGGAGGCTGTACGTATAGTCCTCGATTCCATGAGTCCCTTTGCTCTATAGGCAATGGAGGTCTTGGTGGTGGATGTATCTCCATCTTTGGATTCTTCTCATCCGCTGACACTATACTGTATCTTCCTGTATTCTTCAGATAATCTATCATAGTCTTTTCAAATTCCTCTACATTCTCATGTGATCCTTCAGCCATAATGAATAATCAATATGTATACTATCACAGTATACTACAATATGTATGTGTCTATATCACGTTATATTGTTTTATAATTCTTTCACAATCTCCTTAAAGTGTCAATATCACCGTGCACTAACTCCTAACCCAAGTGTTTCTACTCTCCAACAGCAATCACCAAGTCTAGCAGCCTTTTAATGCTGAATTGCTTTACTAATAATCAATCACGTTAATGCACTATAGCACTTAGAGCATAATTATATCACCGTATTAGTATATTACCATGAAGTAAACAACAAAACACTTCACAAGTCAACAGTCACTTCAATTCACAACACAGTGTCACTGGATCAATTGTAAATTCACAACAGTTATTATCTCAAAATAATGTAAACAATGACCGCAATCAACCTGTATAATGGCAATGTTTACATGCAATTACCCTTAACACGACTTATTTACTAAGTTTACATCATTTAAATTCACAAATGATTAATTATATTTGGCTATCACAACACTATCAGTATATAAACACCCTGAAACCTAAATTCAATTGCTCTGTCTAACTACAAAAATGGTACCAATTCCTACCTACAAAAAAATAATAGAGCAATCAAACTCAGTTTCCGTATACACAGTCCATACTGATTTATATGTTGTAATACCGCATACACCAATCAATAACTAATTTTCAAAACTTAAACACCAATTGCATCAACTGTCTTACCAAAACCACACTTCAACAAAATAGTATCTTCTTCTGTAAACAAATAATTGCCGATTACTATTAATATATTCTTGGTAAATACCAACAATGCTACTAATAATATTCTAAACGCGAACTATGTATATTATGTTCAATAATATACAACACAATAGTACAACATTTGAGTACATCTCATAGATGCTATCAAAGTTAATGTACAACGCTAAACACTATGCATAAACACATCTTTGTTTACATTCCCTTGATGTTTACAAACATGAGTACGCTACTACTACTACTGTGCGTATTCTGAGTACACGATGTATTTACACGTAATCAGTGTAAACAATAATGTACTTTTCCAATATTGTCAAAATATTTTACCTAATAAACACTGTCCAGTGTATATTATGTACTGCAGAAAAAACAATTATCTGTCCAGTCTGGATTAAATCAGTGTTACCTGTAGATTAACTATCAATAAATTTACCTGTAACATTTATCCGATAAAGTTTAAATGACCTGTGACCTGCGCGATCACAACAATGACATGGACGTAAACAAATTCACACCAGATGTATATGAATGAATAGAATAATGAACAGATAAGAAGAGAAAGAGAGATGTTTACCTTTTCAGTCGATCTGTATCCTCCTTAGTTGTCCAACTGTCTAACTACAACGTGCAGTGCTTAGTGCAAATGTTTGGTTAGTGGCAGGAAAATCGTTTAATTAAATAATAACTTTTGGAAAATGGAAAAATTCTACAATATTTAACCTATCCTTAAACTGAATCCTTATTACACTCAAAAACCTATATCTTAATATCTCTATACAATATACGTATAACTCTCCTGATTATTCGTAACATACATGGGCAAGATAATTACTTAAAGATTCCAGACTGGTCCTGAAAAGTCTTGTAGAATGAATTTCAGAATAGCGTTAATAGTATGACTTAGATAAATATCCAATATATACACTGCAATGTAATGTCTGTATCACAAGACAATGAGACGGACAATATACTGCGCTATCACTTAATGACCAATCTGAAGTCTATGCATACAGATATTTTATGCAATTACAATATTAAGCATTACATATATTTACAAATTACAAATAATGATACCAGTCTGATGATGATGATGGTCCAGCGATGTTGTTGATTCTAACGTTATAATGTTCCACGCGAATGTGCACACACTAAAATGTATCTAGATATATCTGTTACACGCCGAAAACACTAGGTTCAATATACCCCGGGGTTAAACGTCATCCATGCCCTCCGATGTCACTCTACCCACATCCTGTCTCACGCTACAACTTACTACGACCTTCATTCCGCCATGGCACGTCTTGCACGGGTATACACTCACACAGACGTGTATCAACAAATTAAGTCCAATTGCACTGTATACATTGTTCAGTACTCACGTTCCATCTTCACATGGCCAGTTATGTGGTAGAAGTAGAACAGTTTATTACGATGTCCAATTTCACATCTGCCAGAGCATACTTCAGAGAACAACTGCCAGGATCACCATTGTCGCCGCCTCATTATGGGGGTGTTGAAGTATAACACGATTCGTAGTTCTCTGTATATCTGAATATATATTTATAACAATGTATGAGTCTAATGCATGATAATGATGACATGAATAAAATGAATAAAGACAATGCCTGAATGGAAATAACAATGATGAATGGAAATAGCATCTCAATTAATATAATCACAAGTAAAGTATTGTATAGAAAATACATTCAGACATAATAACAGGCTAATGCACAAGAAAGTTCTAATTGAAAATAACAAAGGATCGCCATCTTGGAATTGAACTCTACATGAAAATTGACGAATTCTTATAAACTAAATAACTCCTAAAATAACCATTTCCATAGAAAAGTAATTAACACAATGATGGATACATGTTTCATAAACAAACATATTACTAACCTGAATATATATACTTTCTTTTACAAGATAAATATAACAATGCGAAATGGCAATAGCTTGTGTCCTTTCTCTACTAACTGAGATATTCAACTGCGCGCATAATTTTCCCGCCAGGTTAGTTGTGTCAAAGGTTAAATTTACTCACCTGTGAAATATTACTGAAGTTTAAAGGTGGTCATCCTAATTTGAAATGTCTAACGTAAGGTAAAGAGAAAGAAGATTGAAAGATGAAATGAGTGATGAAAAGAGATGATGAACTGATTAAATGGTTAAAACACAAACACAATGGTGAGATATACAGGTTCTTAATACCTGTATATGTCATCCTGTGACACACACCCACCCCTCAACAACATGAAATCTGGTTCCGCCCCTGGCGTCATTTCAAAACTCTCATAAACAGCCTACCTAAAATTAAAGTATTAACCTAGATACATAAACAAAAGTCAAAAATAAGCGGTGTTTCGTTCGATTGTTTACCACTCAATCCGTAGCATCCCGTATCATTAGTGATGTCAGATCACGGTGTTGATTTCTGTTAGCCATTTTCATTTTTATACGCAGGTCGTAAGTATTATGTCGTGGGTTGTCCGTCCGTCTGTCTATCCGTCTGTCTGTTAAGTTTTGCGATGCCCGCTCTCTAACTCAAACAAATATTATCCAATTATTATGAAACTTGGAAATAATGTTTATGGGCGTAATATATCGGTCACTTTCAAAAACCTGCCAAATCGCCCCGGTAACAACGGAGTTATGGCCCTTTAATTATTGAAAATTGACAATTTTAACGATGTCCGCTCTCTAACTGAAACAAATACTATTCATTCATTATGAAACTTGGAAATAAGGTTAACGGGCATAATATCTCGGTCAAGTTCGAAAACCAGCCCAATCGCCCTGGTAACAACGGAGTTACAATGGTCCTTTAATTATAGAAAATTGACAATTTTGCGATGTCCGCTCACTAACTCAAACAAATATTATTCAGTCCTTATGAAACTTGAAAATATTTTTTATCGGTATAATATCTTGGTCAAGTTCGAAAACCAGCCCAATCGCACCGGTAACAATGGAGTTATAGGCCCTTTAATTATTGAAAATTGACAATCATACTGACGTCATTTCGAATTTTTCAGGACTTCATCCGGTGTGCATATAATCCTAATATATTTAGGGTTTCGCGAACCTTTGGGGACCCTTTTAAAAAATACATAGAAACATTTGAGGCGTGTCTAGATTGGGTCCTAAAACCTGGGTTTTAGTCCCTAGCTATATATATGAAAATCACCTGACCGGACTAGTTTTCCCCCATAATTCCATGCACCAAACACGTGAGATGATACTAGTATCGGTCGAGGGCGAGAATGAATTGTCAATTTTAACGATGTCCGCTCAATAACTTGAGTATCTCTTGTTCAATCTTTATGAAACTTTGAAATAATAAATGTGTATGGGCATAATATCTAGGTCAAGTCATGAGACTTTGACAGAGTCGCATGTGACCCTGGTAGAGATTGAGTAATAACAGAGACGGAAATATGTCTTTCTTGTAGTACACTGTCGAACTGCTGACTCAAGAATATAAATGAAGATAATATATTTACACTACAAAGTTCAATGTTAAGCCACATTGTCTCTGTATAGGTCTCCGCTAATCCCAAAGATAAGACTTTTGACATGCTTTATTGTATATAAATAATGTTGTATGTATTTAATTCTTCTACAATGGCAGCACAAAACTCTATTAGCATGTTTTTGTTACTAATAGTTGTAACAGTAACCCAAATGCGCGTTACTCAAGCATTTACGGAGATGGACTTTCTGGATCTTCAAATGAAGATGGATGGTATGGACAAGAAAATAGCAATGCTTGAGACAAGAGGTAAGTACCTATCTTTCTTAAGAAAACGCAAACTCATGGTGAGAAGGTCCTAGGCCCATTCTCCATATTTTATCTCGATGTACATGGAGGATGAGCCTGGCATATTCATGCTTTTTAGGCGCCATATAACCTTTCATGTGTTGGTGCACCTTAAAACCCCAATTCAATTCAATTCTTAAGAAAACGAGCAAATTCAGACAGTTATATTTGATTTGTTCACAATTTTACTCTAAAAAGGTTGAATTTGATAATATAATAGCTGGTTGTATTAAGTTTTAATGTCTTATTTTATTTTAATTAAGGGTTTTAATTTGGTTATACATAAGTGATCAAATACATTTATAAAATCGTAGCGGGGGACGAATAATCGAAAGGAGAAAGACGTGTTGTTTATTTCATGAATTTCTTGAAAGAAGCCATCCTCGACTTTTTCATTTGAGCTGAACATAAAATCCGAAGCGCGTACGAATGCAGAAATTCGACTGGCCTATTCCGTTAAATTTCCGTTGAGCAAGTTTTCTATTCGACTGGTACAAGTTTCTGTTTGCGTTAAGTACTTACTTCACAAGTGTTTAGACTCCGGAACATGACCAATCATATCAATTCAAAGAACCGATCAAGATGTTGCGAATGAATTGTTTATTGAAGTCTGATTGGACGATACGAAAGAGGGAGAAAATCAACGGAATAGGAAGTTGCTCAACAAAAAAAAGGCCAGTCGAATACGAGAATTGACCAGTTTACAACCGATTGATTACTGAAGGAAGGATAGTGTTCACTACATGATACATGTTGTTGTACAAAATACATTACACGGGCATGTTATTGTGTTTCTTCAGATATTAGTCAACAAAAGGCACTACTGGAGCAACAAGAAACCATCCATCTACAAAGCAGCGTCATTGCTGATATTCAACGTGATTTGAAGCAATATGCAGAAGTCGTCATTGAACTGAAAGATGTTCTCAACAAGCAACGGATACTCATAAAGCAGCAGACTACGAAGATGTCGGCTTTAAAGAGCAGATACACGGTTCTGTGGCAGACCAAGCTCTCTAACACTGAGAAGAAGTTACGGCAAAGCATGCAGAAAACGCACAAGACTGCGTCTGAGGATGAACACAGTGAGGACAACGAATACATTTTAACCGAAAATAGAAAGGATGAACTCAGCATCAAGAGCTACAAGAGAGTAACGTTGGAGAGAAAAACAATAGGTGAATATTTTTCTAATAACGCAATTTTAATTTGTTATATCAATCCAATTCAAACTTATTTCCCTAGATAACTTCTTGGGATCCATGCAATCAAAATAAATAGTCCACTGTCGGTTACCTGAGATGGTGTAGCCTTTTTCAGTCACAGGGTAGACATTTTCAAGATGGAGGATGATGATAAAGTTGAGAGGTGAGTGCCGTATAAATTTGCCTGCTATTTCTATGTATCCCCTTTTAAAAACATGCCACCTGTTACATCTATATAGGTTTGTCGAGACATATATTGCAATAAAATATTCATGTGATCCCCTCTGGGAATAGGTGGCATATTTTAAAAGGCGAAACAGAGAAATAGCAGGTATATTTCTGTGACACTCACCTCTCAACTTTTGCCATACTCCGCCATCTTGAAAAGGTGTACCCTTTGACTGAGAAAAGGTTACACGATCTCATGTAACGGATAGTTTTGTCATCATAAGCAATAAAAAGCATAATTTGGCGGAAAATTGACGCTATTTCGACTAAAACAAATCAGCAAATTATATTTTGGGGAAAAAACTAGAAGGGTGTTAACAAAACATTCGTGTCGCCTGATGTCTTAAAAACTTGATTAAATTAGATATTACCTACAAGATCACAACTTCTAAAGGGGCACACGGCAATCTTGAGGTTTTTATCAAGCATTGAAATTAGCCTTTTATTATATTAACCTTTTATTTATCCAGTAAAGTTTTGACTTTAAACCTGCTTGAATATAATTAAGATAGAATTCTGGGTTTCTTTTGTTCCGTCTTATACTACCATATATTTATCTATATTATTGGTGAAATCAACAAATAATTATACAAAAACAATTTGCTTTAAATTATTCTTATAATTACTATTAATGATTGAACAAATGCAAGTTATGTATTAAAACTATCTGGACGCCGTGAGTTTTTAAAAAATCAAGATTGATGTGTGTCCCTTTAAATAAACGACGAAATACGCGACGTCAGAATACGCGCCGTCAGATGTTCGCCTTCTTTTCATATTTTAAGCACGTTTTCCCTATGCATGGATGGTAGATCTATCTATTTAGTGTAATTAATTATCCAATAATATCTGTGTATGTTTTTCAACCCTACAGAAACTTTGACCTTTGATATTTACATTGACCTTCTTACGAATGGCGGGAGGTGTACAGTACTGGTTCTACCCAGGAAAAGTGTGTGGTCTGCCTCCACCACAAAAAATAATCGACCGTCATATATAACCTTACATGTGTTGGAAATGACGTAAAACACCATACAAACAAACAAACAAATTTGACACTAACCTTGACCTTTGACAATAACATTGACCTTTGCACACTACCAATCTCGCTATTCCGATTTCGTGGTAACTATTTATATGGCGACTTGTTTCTTTTCAGAAAAAGATCACAGGCGTCGTGTTGTTCCTGATGAGGGTCCAGTTGCATTCATGACAAGCTTAACCAGTACAGTATCGCAGTTAGCAGTCAACTCAAAGATTTTATTTGATAAAGTCCTAATCAACATGGGTGGTGGGTACAACAGCCTGAATGGCATATTCATTGCCCCACACGATGGTATTTATATATTTTCTTCTAGCATCCTCTGCGTTAAAGAAACTGGCCAAAATGAAGTCCACGCCGAAATGGTCCAAAATGACAATGTAATAGCAAGAATATATGCCCACGGTGACTCGGAAAGATTTGACCAGGGAAGCCAAACGGTTGTCGTACAGGTACACAAAGGGGATGCAGTCTGGGTGAGAAATGCTGACACTGCAGACACCTCAGTTTACGGAGGCTATTTTTCAACGTTTAGTGGATACAATCTTTGGTCGCTGTAAATGCTATTGTCTGTCATATCATTCCATCAGAGATGAATCGGATTGGAATAAATGATTTGAATATGGAACAATATTGTTTTGTTTTATTCCGCCAAATAACGGCAAAATTTCAATAAAAAACGTTTATGAAATCTCTTCCCAGGTGTTCAGGTCATATAATAATGTATATGCGCCGATTAAAATATAAGTTTGTTCACGGGTTCTTTAAATACCCTTGATTGAATATACGTGAAATGAATTATGAGTTGGTAACTTTTAATTCGATTTCTAGTTTTGTGGTTTGGTCTGGCTGGTTAAATACGTTTATATTGTGTCTATAGAGTTTGGATTCTTAAACGCCCACCGTATAAAGTACATAAACGTAGCAAATACATGTTATGATTAACATAGCAAACGCAAGTAACGTTTAACAATTCAAGTAAAAAGTGAAATATAAGAGAAATATGTGTGTAAGGGTGGGGTGGTGGAAAATTAATAAAACATTAGACCAAGTAACAATCCATCATAAGACATATGATGATTACCGTAAAAATCGGATATATGAAGAATATCCGCCAAAAAGTACGGTTTGGAAATTCCTTTGTGTTATATTTTTCTACAAACGGAAACGAGGCTGTGTGTAAATCGTGAGGACGTCACGGCATAACAAACACCTGCCTCACTGTACGATTTACACGACATAACATGCACACATATTTCTACCTATAAAAAAACATTGTTTAGCATAAGTTCTAAATTATGTAAGCAAGTTGTCATAAAATCTTTTATTTCAAATAAATTTATATATAAACCTCGTCGTCAGTAGGCTTAGAAACGGTATGGTATATATCCGTTGTAAAATTTGCTTGTTGCTGTTGGGATAGTTACTGTTAAATAACTAGTCTGCTTCTAATAAATTAAAGGATTTAGCAAATATTTCAACAGAAAGAGCTATTTTACAAGAGAGAGCTTGTCAAGTGAGAAAGTGTCGATTATTACGGCGGGAGGTATACTGTACTGGTTGTACCAAGGAAAAATGGGTTGGGGCAGCTTTACCACAAAACAAAATCACCCATCATATATGGCCTAACTTGTGCTAAAATGACTTAAAACACCACCAAAATAAACAAACAAGAGAGAGGTATTCAATATACATAGTAGAAACTGGAAACCAAAACTAATATATATAGGATCTTACATGAGGACTCATTCATTATTGAATTTATTAAACGAGTTGGCAAAATGATATAATGCGAGGCTCTTGCCGAGCATTATATCATTTTTGCTAACGAGTTTAATCAATTCAATAATGAATGAGAACAAATGTTAGATTCTATTTATTGCATAACTTATAATGTCACATTACGTCAGAAAACGTACATTAACTTGACGTCCATGACGTCATTAACGTTATGTTATACCACTAGTGGAATATCGAAAATATTGAATGGTGTTATTACACTCCCACTAGTGGAATATCGAAAATATTGAATGGTGTTATTACACTCCCACACCACATGTTATTTAATAAAGTGTTCTATTACGTATCTATAATTTAAAGATCAGGATTTCTTTAGATAGAAAATGCATAATCACACATATGTTTGACCTACTCTGATATAATGCTTAATAAGAGCAGAAATAAATAATGTCCTGTTTTGTTTATAGAATTCACGAACTTCGCACGAATTACAGTCTTACGATAAACGAATACAAACTAATGTTAAAATGTAATAAACAGATTATTCCATTGGTGGGTAAGATTTCAAGGAAGCATTACCCTATATGGAAGGCGTGCTTTGTCTTTTTGTCACTCGTTCTTATTCGCTCTCTTGAAAAAATACGCATACCATAGCGTCAAACAGTGCCATAAAATCGCATTCATTCGTTAATCTATGTAGGAATATAATGTGCACAATTCTATGTAAGCTGCGCCAACACCAGATAGACACATGCATATGGAAAGCAAAGTTGGAACATAATATTGAGGGTTTAGTGCAAACGTATTATATCTCCATTATTCATATGTAGTTAGAAAAATGTTGCGCTGACCCGTCGATATGTTTACCGGATTTTAACCGTTTCGAACCGTTGTTCCGGCTGAACCTTGTTCATTCGATATAAGTATTCTGAAACAAATGCACCCTTAAGAAAACCATTTTGTATTTTGGGGGAGAATGCCCTGGTCCCTCTAGCCCGTCGTTCAAGAGTTCACCTCTACCCCACTTTTACCCAGCCACACATACATTGAAAGCCTACATCCACACCTGGCATTGGCGCGAAGAGGAAGCTAACAAATGCGGACTTGTTCCCCGATGACTTCATTTAAGCATAAGTCTAGGTTTAAACGATAATTTCTGAAAACTAACTGTCAAAATATGTCTAGAGGTTCTTGAGAATATTTTCAAAATGCGTTTGACTGTTTATAAACTTAAGAGAAAAAAACAAAACAAAAAACACTTTCAAAATATGTCCGATAGTTCTTGAATGTTGCAGATTTTCCTAACAAGTAACGCAAAGAATACATCGACACGTGTGGCTAACAGCAATATTGTTTATACAGCAACAATGCAGTATTTTCAGTCACGTTAACTTCCGGCTAACAAAATGTTAACATTTTGAACATAGTAGTCCGACGAAATACATACGAGCAATGATCCCGAAGAATGACGGGATTGTCCGACTATGTACGTTAAACACTTTATGTGTTCTTGACTTTATACTCATTGCTTCATGCAGGCTTAAAATGGCGAACGCAAATCCTTAAACAGGACTGCACATCTACAACCCCACAGGAATATATGCAATAAGTTTTAATACCGTAACCCTTAAAGAAAAGAAAGAAATATGCGTCAACACAGCAGTTTGACACACGTCCGTCCGGACATCCATTCTACCACGTTATTAATTTGTATGACATAACTTTGATGTTTGTCTATGATCTTTCTTGTCTTGCCCTTAATGGTTTATTCTCTTGTTGCTCTGGCTTCTGCCAAGTCATTGAGTACCTACATTGTGGCTTTCTAGGCTATTGTTTGTTTGTATTATATTTACACGAGCATGTTTGTGTATTACTTATATTGCCTATTGATGCTGCCTTGTTGTTTAGAGATTAGATCATGGCGGGGATTTCTTTATTTACACTGTCCTGTTTTAATGGGATGACAGTAGGGTAAGTGTGAGGTTTGGTGCACCCTAGAACCGGTTTAAACCCCCAGTGGCCTACTTTGTCACTGACCGTTCCTATGCGGTAGCCCTATTGTCAACCCTTTTGTGTTTGTGATGTCGTTTGCTTTTATTATTACTTTTGCCTTCTTGTTTGTCTGTTTGCGTGTTTGTTTCCGTGTTTTGAGGTTGACTATCCTCCTTGAATGCTACTTTCCCTGTCCGATATTTTTATATTTCTTTGAGGTGTGGTAGAGTAAAAAAGCCATGATGTATTTATCATATTACACCAGTGAAATAAATATGCAAATGAAGGTCGCGTTCGGTCCTTTCTATTCAGCTTGGTGCATCGAAATTGCATCGTCGATTTCCGTAACCGTTTTAAATACCGGATTACGGAAATCGACGATGTAGATCCGTTATTCGGTGGCGTACCGAGAAGACCCAGTGAACATACGACGTCATCATACTCGACCGACAACGTTATATATAGGAACTACAAGGGAGCTTCAATAAAACATGTTCCTACTGAGGATTTTTTTAGTTATGTAATAATTAGAATCTCACATTCTTGCCTGTTTAATATTGAATAATTAAACTCGTTCGATAAAATTTACATGATTCTCGGCATTATAGCCACGCATCGTATAATTGTATCCAACTCGTTTAATAAATTCCATATTAAACAGGCACTCATGTAACACCCTCTCTCTATACATATACCAGCTTTTTAAAAGTGAGTTTAACATTAAAAATATAATACTTGCATACAGTAAAACACATTATTAAACGTCCACTCTATAACTGATATAAGGCCACGTTTTAATGATCAATTCAGAACTGAAAGGGTTTATATGTAATCCGCATAGTACAGAGTCAAACTGATAGTTGAACGGAATATAATGAAAATAAGATAGTTACACTAAAAATGTCAAATTTGGTAAGCCACATTTTCTCCTTTAGTTTAGGTTTTTGCTATCTCCAAAGATAAGACTTGACGTGCCTTATTGTATATACAGAATAGTGTTCATTGCTCTACTACAATGACAGGACCAACCTCTATTGGCATGTTTGTGTTAGTTTTAATCGTAGCTAAAACTCAAACATTTACGGAGATGAACTTTCTGAATCTTCAAATGAAGATGGGGATATGGAAAAGAAAGTAACACTACTTGAGACAAGAGGTTAGTAACTGTTGTTTTTTAAAACGCGAGCAAATTCAGACAGTTCCATTCTTCACAGCTTTACGCCATAATAGGTTAAATTTGATAATACATAAATAATAGGGGCTAGTTTTAATGTTTTGTTGTATTTTAATTAAGGGTTTTAAGTTGGTTTTACATCAATTACATGTTATAATAGTTGTGTGGGAAACAAATATTCGCAACTAAAGGAGTAGGTCGTGCTGTTTATTTCACTAAAGAAGCCATGCTCGATTACGATTATAGCTAACCATACAATCCGAAGCATGTTTGAACACATACAATTTTAAGTGTTGCCTGTCGTAGAGTCTAAAACAACAACAACAGTGTCACTTGATTACTGAAGTATAATACATACTAAATGAAACATGTTATTGGTGTTGTTGTTGTTGTTGTTGTTGTACACATTACACGCGTTTGTTATTATGCTCTTCAGATGTTAGTCGACAAAAGGCACTACTGGAGCAACAAGAAACCATCCATATCCAAGGCAGCGTCATCGCTGAAATTCAACGTGATTTGAAGCAATATGCCGAAGCAGTTACTGAACTGAAAGATGTTCTCAACAAGCAACATACCTTCATAAAGCGGCAGACTATGGAGATGGCCACCTTACAAAGGAGATACAAAGTTCTGATGCAGACCAAGACTTTTATCACTAAGAAGAAGTTATGGCAAAGCATGCAAAAAAAACAACGAAACCGGGTAACCACTACAAGATAGCTTCTGCGGATGAACACAATGAAGACGACGAAAACATTTTACCCTGAAACAAAGAGGATGAACCCGGCATTAAGAGCTACAAGACAGCAACGCTAGAGAAGAAGACACCAGGTGATTATTTTCATAATTTCTCTAATATAACGCAAATAATAACTTGTTTTGAAGAGGGCTTAGTCGACCTTAAATAATCCACATATAAAAGTTTTGGGACATAAAGGAATTAGGTAGTTCCCTTTTTGTAACAGGCTATTCAGATGACTGATGATTTAAAGGGACAATGTTCATAACGTTTAGCTTATAAAATAACATAATCACGTTGACAAACATTACACACCAACCATTATTGAATGTTTATTAAAAAGATTGATTCAAAAGCGGTACAAAAAACAAGAAGTACCGCTTCGTGGGATCGACCTCGTAGTCGACACTAAAATTACACTCGCGGGTAATAATAGCCATGTGTAAAACAGTCCAGGACGTTCCCAACTGAGATAACGGGCTAACGCAAGACATACTGTATGGAAAACGTAATGCGCTAATGGATGTCACGTTATCAGCAGAAAATATAAATATTGCGGGACCGCATTGTTTACAAACAACAGATAAAATTTCTTTGTTCCAAACTCACGAATGTACTTATTTGGGTCTATGCTCATGTTTTCATGTAAACATTAACTGAATAAAATCGGACAGTTATTTGTTGCATATTGAACTCAACGTCTGAAAGGCGCAGACCCGGTGGCGATTGTATACTAGTAACCCCGTCATGTTCGATCTGGGGATAAACAAGAGGTCAATGACCTTGAAGCTCTACTGATTGATTTTGATTTCAGGAAGTAGTCGCTACAGACTTGTTTTTTGAAAATCTATTTTTAACCGTGGCGGCCATCTTAAATTTCCGGCCGACCTGACATTTTGCTAGGATCAATTAGACATTAAGAGCAACATTCCTGTGAAGTTTCATGAAAATCCGTCAAGTAGTTTCAGAGGAGTAGTCGCTACAAGTTTTCATTATATAACTCTATGTAAACAAAGATGGCCGCTGGTAGCCATGTTTAAGGTCAAATCAAAACGATTTTCGACAAGGACCAAACTCATGTCATACTGATCATTTTAGAAAAAGTCCCATATCAATATCACTTATAGTTTTGAAGAAGTAGTCGCTACAAACTTATTTATTTTAAATCTATTTTTAGCTGTGGCGGCCATCTTGAATTTCCGGCCGACCTGAAATTTTTCTAGGATCAACTAGACATCAAGAGCAACATTCCTGTGAAGTTTCATGAATATCCGTCACGTAGTTTCAGAGGAGTAGTCGCTACAAGTTTTTACTATATAACTCTATGTAACCAGAGATGGCCACTGGCAGCAATGTTTAACGTCGAATCAAAATAATTTTCCACAAGGATCAACATCATGTCATGCTGATCATTTTAGAAAAAGTCCCATATCAATATCACTTATAGTTTTCAAGAAGTAGTCGCTACAAACTTATTTTTTAAAAATCTATTTTTAGCTGTGACGGCCATCTTAAATTTCTGGCAGATCTGAAATTTTGCTAGGATCACTTAGACATCAAGAGCAACATTCCTGTAAAGTTTCATGACAATCCGTCAAGTAGTTTCAGAGGAGTAGTCGCTACAAGTTTTTACTATATAACTCTATGTAAACAAAGATGGCCGCTGGCAGCCATGTTTAACATTGAATCAAAACGATGTTTGACAAGGATCAACATCATATCATGCTGATCATTTTAGAAAAAGTCCCATATCAATATCACTTATAGTTTTCAAGAAGTAGTCGCTACAATATTGTATTTTAAAACTCTATTTTTAGCTTTGGCGGCCATCTTGGATTTCACACCAACATGAATTTTTGCATCAACTAGACTTTATGGGCAACATTTCTGTAAAGTTTCATGAATATCCATCCAGTAGTTTCAGAGGAGTTGTCGCTACAAATAAAAGTTTACGGACAGACAGACGGACGGACAGACGAACAGACGGACGACGGACGCCGCACCACGGCATAAGCTCTGCTGATCTCTGATCAGTAGAGCTAAAAAATAAAAATAAATCCTGTAAATATGGTCTTGAAATGTTTTGGCAAATATCAGTCTATTTTTGGTAAAAACGTCCGTGTGCCACGCGGCATGTGGCATACACAGGCATGTGGCGGTATTTCGCGGACACAGCATAGTGTAGTTAAAATATTCTAAGAACTTTGTTATTTTCTATGCAAGAAGTTTTTGACTTGTCTTTGTGAACATCTGTTCCCAGGTTTTACACTGTACAGTATTCTAAGAACTTTGTTATTTTCTATGCAAGAAGTTTTTTATTTTAAGACTTGTCTTTATGAACATCTGTTCCCAGGGTTTACACTTTTAAACTTAGTTTGGACTATGAACATTGGATTTACCTGAAATGTTCCAATTTGATTAACTACACATTTTATTTTACACTATATATTGTTGAAGCCATGGCCAGCTTATTCCAATAAATATAAACTAGTAACATTTTGTTTTATTTGTAACCCATCTTAAATAATGGGATTTGTTCCACTAGGGAACAAATACTAATTATTTCAGGGGGTGGAAATCAGAGGTTATTATGAACGTGTAATTCTAACGCGTACACCTCTTTTCAGTGAGCGCCAATTGGTCAGGTTCGATCTGTATTTGTGTTCTAAAAATCTGTATTTAATTGTTATCCCCAAACTTACACACCCACCCTCCCCTGCGTTTGTCGTTTATATTGTATTTGGTACCAGTGTCTTTGGCTTGTCGTGTATATATTTCAGTGAACAGCATGAGGAGATGAGATGCCTAGTGGTCTGTCGTCGTTGTCATGGCTTCATCCGGATCTCGTTTGCGGTGGTCCACATTGGTGCAGTCTTTGGGGATACACCTACACGAAGTTTCCAAATACTACTATTGACGTGCAAGACGTTCTGGTATCGGAACGCGAAGAACTTTAAAATCACCTATGAACTTTGTGAACGGTAGCTCTTTATTTGATGTGTCCAGTTTTGGGGTAAGATCGAGCTGGTTAAAGCCGTTTATATTGAGTCTATAGAGTTTGGATTCTCAAAATGTGTAAGTTGTATAGATACTTCGTCGTCAGTAGGTTGAGAAGTAGTAGGTTTTAAAATGCGCCTGTTGATGGTGGGATAGCTACTTTAAATAACTAGTTTTCCTCTAAGAAAAGTAAATGATTAGCAACTATTTTACCAGAAAGAGCTATTGTACAAAAGATAGTGAAAAGTGACAATTCTTACGGATGGCGGCAGTGGTGTTGCCTGCAGATTATTCTGGGAAACGAAAATATTGAAAATGACAAATCTGCAACTAAAACTGCGAGTGGGGAGTGGGGTAATGCGAGTGGGGAGTGGGGTAATGATAAGCAAAAAGAAATTGATAGTTGTATATGTGTCTAATTAAAATTATGCAAAAACATGTATGTTTTAGCATTTTAAATGCATCTCGAAAATGCACCAGAATGCGCCAGAAACACTCTATTTATCTAGAACCCTCTCAATGTATACAACACTACATCTCTTCCTTTGTTTAGAATGAAGTTCATTTCTTTGAAGTTTGTTATTAAATTCATTCTTTATAATCTAACAATCATTGTTTTAGAGTATAACTAATTTTTTCTCAAAATCCCATGTTTTTTTGAAAGTCTGAATCAACGAAATTCCACCGTTAATAGTTCACTTAAAGTTTATCAATTAACAGCTTGTTATTTTGTCTGTGAAGCGAAAACAAACGACTGGCGTGGTATTTATCTAGTGTTGATAACCTCTCCTGATGAGTTAATTTGAAACAAGCTGTAACGATCATTTTCTTCAATATATATAGATAAAATATTAAGACACCGATCACCTCAGGATTTTTTACTTCCCTCTGACCTTGGTGGAGAGTTACGAAATCATGTTCTGTTCTATTCTTTCATTAACATGGACAGCAACAGAGTCTAATAATTCTAATAATTTCATTTCAACAATAACTTCTTAATAATTCATATTTAAAATTATCATAATTATAACAGACAATAATTGCAGGATTGGTTATTGAATTAAATCTTTAGTAAGAATAACTAAATTGTTGTTCGGTCAAGTGACTGTTTTCGTGGAAAATTTGAAAGCCCTAGTTCCAATCTGCGCCCTCTTTGAACAGGGCGTCTGCGCCCTCTTTGAACAGGGCGGACGTGTTTTTCTCCGTCCGCATCGGACAGGTAAAATTATTTAGCGTTCGTACAAGCCAAAAAACAAACACATTGTACAAAACTACTACGTGGTAATCTGAGATTGTTTTCGACGATTGTGCATATAAGTACTCTGTTTAATGATTGCATGACGCGCATGACTTCTAGCTGACCTTAGAATGTATAAATGCATGTTATCAACGTTGCTAGTTATAACTCTTAGATAAATATCTTAAAAATTATGTAATTGTGCATGTTTTTATTGCCATCCCCAGTGCCGGCTATATGCCGTCCCCAGTGCCGGCTATATGCCATCCCCAGTGCCGGCTATATGCCATCCCCAGTGCCGGCTATATGCCATCCCCAGTGCCGGCTATATGCCATCCCCAGTGCCGGCTATATGCCATCCCCAGTGACGGCTATATGCCATCCCCAGTGACGGCTATATTTATGCATGCTTTAGAAAGATGTCTGTTGTGTCTGACTGTTATTCTAACCCCAGTTTTACACGCATCCGTGGCTGTGTTGTTACCAAGTTAAAAGTAGACACATTTCACATTTTCGAAGTGTTCAAAATTGACATTAAACGTGTACAATTATTGTCTTTCAATGTTAATAGCAAAATTGATTAAAAATGTGGACCATGTAATATGTGATTTGGTAAATAAACATTAAAACCTCCATACATATGTGAAAAAATCGAGAAGGTCTGATATACCACCACAATTTATTATTATAAAGTTGCTAAAATGTCACCCGAAATAATCGCTGATTCTTCGGGCACTGTAAGTTGAGTTGACTTGTCTTCCATAAAACTATATGGATATTATTTAACTGCTGGAATCGATTATAGGGATATATTTCACGAGATGGAAGGCGTGTAGTTCTTTTCACGAACTTGTGGATGCTTAAAGACCTTCATATGTATACCCATGATGACACAGTTAAATTTCTCATTAAAAGATTGATCACTGTCAAGCCTGCCAAAATAAAAATAACACAAAAATCTGAGATTTTGAAATTTTAAGAATTAAAACGCGCGAAGAACATTTTAAATGGAAATTTGGAGTGCGCGACTAGATTTTCGTACTGTTGTTTTAGAGCGCAAATTTAAATTATTTATTCACTTATAAGTTGATGCATTGTTTGACAGTTATAGAAAATAATAAATCAGCTTAGTAATTCGATTAGAAAGAGTTAGTTTAGTTTCTACCATAACTTTTTTGTTTATGAAAGTGCACTTACTTTACTACACAGCAAATACGAATGCAAATACGAAGTCAACCCGTATACAAGTTATAATCGTCTTACACAGCAGCAGCTGTTACAGTGGTACCATATACAAGGAGTTGACAAGTTATAATCGTCTTACACAGCAGCAGCTGTTACAGTGGTACCACATACAAGGAGTTGACAAGTTATAATCGTCTTACACAGCAGCAGCTGTTACAGTGGTACCACATACAAGGATTTGACAAGTTATAATCGTCTTACACAGCAGCAGCTGTTACAGTGGTACCACATACAAGGAGTTGACAAGTTATAATCGTCTTACACAGCAGCAGTTGTTACAGTGGTACCACATACAAGGAGTTGACAAGTTATAATCGCCTTACACAGCAGCAGCTGTTACAGTGGTACCACATACAAGGAGTTGACAAGTTATAATCGCCTTACACAGCAGCAGCTGTTACAGTGGTACCACATACAAGGAGTTGACAAGTTATAATCGCCTTACACAGCAGCAGCTGTTACAGTGGTACCACATACAAGGAGGTGACAAGTTATAATCGCCTTACACAGCAGCAGCTGTTACAGTGGTACCACATACAAGGAGTTGACAAGTTATAATCGCCTTACACAGCAGCAGCTGTTACAGTGGTACCACATACAAGGAGTTGACAAGTTATAATCGCCTTACACAGCAGCAGCTGTTACAGTGGTACCACATACAAGGAGTTGACAAGTTATAATCGCCTTACACAGCATCAGCTGTTACAGTGGTACCACATACAAGGAGTTGACAAGTTATAATCGCCTTACACAGCATCAGCTGTTACAGTGGTACCACATACAAGGAGTTGACAAGTTATAATCGTCTTACACAGCATCAGCTGTTACAGTGGTACCACATACAAGGAGTTGACAAGTTATAATCGTCTTACACAGCATCAGCTGTTACAGTGGTACCACATACAAGGAGTTGACAAGTTATAATCGCCTTACACAGCAGCAGCTGTTACAGTGGGACCACATACAAGGAGTTGCTAGTTCCTCACACTTGCTATTTCAATTAGGTTGACCCGAAATCACTGATATTGCTGCAGTACGCATGTCGTTATGCCACTGAAGGAACTAATTATATGTCCATAGGTGTTAATTGTATATTCAGTCAGTGCATTACACGGATGACCCCCACTGATTCGACACTTGTATATGTTCCTTTGACTAGGATGCGTAACCGGACCAATTCTGGAAATAGCTGATAAACTGTGAAAGTATAACTGTTAAATCATGAACATTTTGTTTTGATGGAAAATCCGGAGATAGTATTTATACGAAGATTTAGCAGGCCTGCACTGTCCTTTAATAGCCTTGCAACATCTGAGTGATACCGCTCTTATAACATTTTAATTTCAAAAGGTGAAAGTAAAACATACCGTAAGTCAGAGTGTAGATAACTCTGGACTGAAATGAAGCATCGTCATTTTGAACTTCTGCAGATTCTGGACTCTCCAACCTTCATGTCTGAGCTCATTATTTACATGAAATGAAATTATTTTAGTATTAACATTTTGCTTTTGAATCAGGTTTTCCTTTGGAAAAGCCTGATTATTAGTTTGGCGTGTTTTTGGCGGACGGGCGGGCGGCGTCAAACTCATGGTTTCCTCTCGGAATGAGGTATTACGATGAAACTTGCAGGGTAGGTAACTTATATGGAAAAAAAGGTTGGAAATGCATTTGGTGCCACTGGGGTCAAGGTCAATGTCGCTGTTACTAAATTAGAAATGTGGTTGTCGCTCAATTACGTTTGTTTGAAATGAGGTATTGTGACGAAGCTAGCTGGGTAGGTAGCTTATGTGGAAAGGAAGGTTGTGATTGCATTTGTGGGGTCACTGGGGTCAAGGTCAATGTCACTGTTACTAAACATTGAAAATATGGTTTCCGCTCAATAACTTTTAATAGGAGTGAGGTATTGTGATGAAACTTGCAAGAGTAGGAAGCTTATATGAAAAGGAGGGTTGGGATTTTGTTTGAGGCCAAAGGTTTCCATGACGCAACGTTCGGCATAGTACTCTCCAATCTCTACCCAGACTAGAGTTGTTATTCTTTGCACCCACGTACAACCTCTGTCAACGACTGAGCAAATACCAAGAGTCTTGGAAAACGATCAAAATAAAAGATTCCTTGGTAACATTCATTTTTCCAGGCTCTGCTTAATATGAAAGGTTTAACTTTGAACAAAATAACCATATGTAATGTGATAATGTAGTGGATAAAATATTTAAAGCGATAATTAAATGTAGTGAATAAATACTTAATTATGCACAGAATTATATTGCAGTAGAATAACGTTTATACTCTGATATATCACTCCGCCGTTAAGACATTAAAACATGCACACTAGCATTACGTGACCCATAGGGCTTCAGTATAGCGTCCATGGGCGGATCCAGAAGGAGTGGGTGCGGACGCGGTGCACGCCTCCCCTCACCCCCACCAATCTCACATACCTAAAATTTGACAAACATTAGAATGTCTGAATTTTAAAAACAATGGTCTACCAGAGGAAGAGGGATCGATGGGCGGACAGAAGCTGGACTGCGGGACGGTAATGAACCCTTTTGATAAACCAGGAACACACATGTACGAGTACCTGTAAGCATTCCTACATCAGTTGCGAAAACAGTTGAACTTCTTCGTGAAATTTTTCATTATTTTTAGTCTTTCCGTAGCAAAAATGCCCAATTTTTCTCTCTTGAAAGGTCAAACAAATAGTTTTAGATAGTCGTCAGATTGCACTATTTGGTGTCTTTGTTTTAAAAGAAAAATTCGGGCCCCTTAGCATTCCGCACCCCTTACCCACCCCTCCCCAACATGAAATCTGGATCCGCTTCTGGCGTCTGTGATACCAGCAATTTCAAAAATCTCATACACAGCCAACCTAAAATTAAAGTACTAACCTCAATACATAAACAAATGTCAAACATAAGCGGTGTTTCGTTCGATTGTTTACCACTCAGTCAGTAGCATCCCGTATCATTAGTGGTGTCAGATCACGGTGATGATTTCTGTTAGCCATTTTCATTTGTATACGCCCGTCGAAAGTATTATGTGGTGGCGTTGTCCGTCCGTCCGTCTGTCTGTCCGTTAAGTTTTGTGATGTCCGCTCTCTAACTCAAACAAATATTATCCAAACTTAGAAATAATGTTTATGCGCATAATATCCACTGCAGATCCCTTTGGAGGGGTAGGCAGAGGGGTAGAATCCCCCTAAATTCATGTTCATTTTATCATTTTTTGTTCATGTTCATTAAAGGTCTTCATCATGATCCCTGCATTGTTTCAGGTGCTATCTCGCTCACATCAAAAGATTAACAATAACGTGGCTCCAGCATAACTGGAGTTTCTACGATAGAATTTGCAGCAACGCAGCAACTCTGCAGTTCAGGGTGAGAAGGTTCTATGCCCATTTTCCATATTTTATCTCGATGTACATGGAAGATGAGCCTGGCATGTTCATGCCTGTTAGGCGCCATATAACCTTTTCATGTGTTGGTACGCCTTAAAACCCCAATTCAGTTCAATTCATGTTCGAAAACCAGCCCAATCGCAGAGGTAACAATGGAGTTATGGCCCTTTAATTATTGAAAATTGACAGTTTTAACGATGTCCGCTCTCTTACGCGAACACATATTATTCAATCATTATGAAACTTGGAAATACTATTTATGGGCATAATATCTCGGTCAAGTTCCAAAACCAACACAATCACCTTGGTAACAACGGAGTTATGGCCATTTAATTATAGAAAATTGGCAATTTTGCGATGTCCGTTCCCTAACTCTAACACATATTATTCAATCCTTATGAAACTTTGACATACTTTTTATGGGCATAATATCTCGGTCAAGTTCGAATACCAGCCAAATCGCCCCGGTAACAATGGAGTTATAGGCCCTAAAATTATTGAAAATTGTAAAGATGTCGCTCAATAACTTGAGTATTTGTTGTTAAATCTTTATGAAACGTTGGAATAATGTTTATGGGCATAATATCTAGGTCAAGTCATGAGACTTTGATAGAATCCGGGTAGAGATTGAGTACTTTCAACAACAGAGACGGAAATATGTCTTTCTTGTATGTAATAGTACAATGTCGAACTGCTGACTCAACGAATATAAATGAAGATAATATATTTACACTACAAAGTTCAATGTTAAGCCACATTATCTCTGCATAGGTCTCTGCTAATCCCAAAGATAAGACTTTTGACATGCCTTATTGTATCTAGAGAATAGTGTTTGTATTTATTTCTACTACAATGGCAGCACAAAACTCTATATGCATGTTTTTGTTAGTTGTAATAGTAACCCAAATGCGCGTTACTCAAGCATTTACGGAGATGGACTTTCTGGAACTTCAAATGAAGATGGAGGGTATGGACAAGAAAATAGCATTGCTTGAGGCAAGAGGTACGTACCTATCTTTCTTAAGAAAACGAAAACTCAGGGTGAGAAGGTCCTAGGCCCATTCTCCATATTTTATCTCGATGTACATGGAGGATGAGCATAGCATGTTCATGCCTATTAGGCGCCATATAACCTTTCATATGGTGATGCACCTTAAAACTCCAATTTAATTCAATTACTAAGAAAACGAGCAAATTCAGACAGTTACATTTGATTTGTACACAGTTTTACTCGAAAAAGGTTGAATTTGATAATATAATAGCTGGTTGTATTAAGTTTTAATGTCTTGTTTTATTTTAATTAAGGATTGTAAGTTGGTCATACATAAATGATCAAATACATTTATAAAATCGTAGTGGGGGGGACGAATAATCAAAAGGAGAAAGACGTGTTGTTTATTTCATGAATTTCTTGAAAGAAGCCATCCTCGATCTTTTCATTTTAGCTAACCACAAAAATTCGAAGCGCGTACGAATGCAGTCCGTTAAATTTCCGTTGAGCAAGTTGTCTATTCGACTGGTACAATTTACTGTTAAGTACTTACTTCACAAGTGTTTAGACTCCGGAACATGACCAATCATATCAATTCAAATAACCGATCGAGATGTTGCGAATGAATTGTTTATTGAAGTCTGATTGGACGATACGAAAGAGGGAGAAAATCAACGGAAAAAGACCAGTCGAATACGCGTATTGACTAGTATACAACCGATTGATTACTGAAGGATGGATAGTGTCCACTAAATGATACATGTTGCTGTACAAAATACATTACACGGGCATGTTATTGTGTTTCTTCAGATATTAGTCAACAAAGGGCACTACTGGAGCAACAAGAAACCATCCATTTACAAAGCGGCGTTATTGCCGATATTCAACGTGATTTGAAGCAATATGCCGAAGACGTTGTTGAACTGAAAGATGTTCTCAACAAGCAACGGATACTCATAAAGCAGCAGACTACGAAGATGTCGGCTTTAAAGAACAGATACACGGTTCTGTTGCAGACCAAGCTCTCTAACACTGAGAAGAAGTTACGGCAAAGCATGCAGAAAACACACAATACTGCGTCTGAGGTTGAACACAGTGAGGACAACGAACACATTTTACCCGAAAATAGAAAGGATGAACTCAGCATCAAGAGCTACAAGACAGTAACGTTGGAGAGAAAAACAATAGGTGGATATTTTTCTAATAACGCAATTTTAATTTGTTTAAATAAATACAAATAGACCTTATTTCCCTTAGATAACTTCTTGGGACATAGGTGACATAGGTGAACTGGACAGTTGTGTTTTGTAATAGGCTATTTAGATGCCATTTAATCAAAATAAATAGTCCACTGTAGGTTCCGTGAGACATGTGAGATGGTATAGCCTTTTTCTGTCACAGCGTGGACATTTTCAAGATGGCGGATGATGATAAAGTTGAGAGGTGAGTGCCGTATAAATTTGCCTGCTATTTCTATGTTTCCTCTTTTAAAACATGCCACCTGTTACATATAAATAGGTTTGTCGAGGCGTATATTGCAATAGACTATTAAGTTGATCCCCTCTGGGAATAGGTGGCATATTTTTAAAAGGCGAAACGGAGAAATAGCAGGTACATTTCTATGACACTCACCTCTTAACTTGTGCCATACTCCGCCATCTTGAAAATGACTGAAAAAAAAAAGCTACACGATCTCACGTAACGGACAGTTTTGTCATCATAGGCAATAAAAAGCATACTTTTTGGGAAATCTGCTGCTATTACGACTAATCGGCAATATATTTGGGGGGAAAAAACTGGAAGGGTGTTAACAAAACATTCGTGTCGCCTGATGTCTTAAAAATTTGATTGAATTAGATATTACCAACAAGATCACAACTTTTAAAGGGGCAAACGGCAATCTTGAGGGTTTTATCAAGTATTGAAATTAGCGTCACCTTTTATTTATCCAGTAAAGTTTTGACTGGGTGTCTTTTGTTCCATCTTATACTGCCATATATTTATCTATATTATTGGTGAAATCAACAGTTAATTATACGCAAAAACAATTTGCTTTAAACTATTCTTATAATTACTATTATTGATTGAACAAATGCAAGTTATGTATTAAAACTAATTAGGCGCCGTGAGTTTTTAAAAAATCAAGATTGACGTATGTCCCTTTAAGAGGGTACCTCCCCCCTCCCCCTCCCCCCCCCCCCAACCCCCGCTGGCATCTGGAGTACTGGCTTTTTTTGGGCATGGCATCTGGAATACTCCCTAACAGAGGGTTGGCATCTGGAATACTATTTGAACCATGCGAGGCCGAGCCCGAGGGCCCGCAGGGCCTGAGCTCTCTAGATGGGTCCGGGGGCATGCCCCCCGGAAAATTTTGAAACCTAGGTGCTCTGAAATGGCATTTCCAGCAATCTGAGACATAAATTAGCATTTTTTTAATATTTTGGATGGAAAAAAATATTTTTTGAGAAAAATACGGCGTACGCGTATGAAAAACTGCGATGTCGGCGTACGGCGTACCACAACCCGGCGTACGGAATACTGGCTAGTATTGGTCGGAATCCGGCGTACGAAAAGGGGGTCGGTACCCTCCTTTAAATAAACGACGAAATTGTTCGCCTAATTTTCATATTTTAAGCACATGTTTCCGATGCAATGTTCCCGATGCATGGATTTAGATCTACCTATTTAGTGTAATTAATTAACCAATAATATATGTTTATCAACCCTACAACAACGTTGACCTTTGACAGTAACCTTGACCTTTGACAGTAACCTTGACCTTTTCACACTACCAATCTCGCTATTCCAATTTCGTGGTAACTATCTACAAGGCGACTTTTTTTCTTTTCAGAAAAAGATCACAGACGTCTTGTTGTCTCTGGTAATGGTCCAGTTGCATTCATGGCAAGCTTAACTAGTACAGTATCGCATTTAGCAGTCAACTCAAAGCTTTCGTTTGATAAAGTTCTACTCAACATGGGTGGTGGGTACCATAGCCTGCATGGCATATTCATTGCCCCAAACGATGGTATTTATATGTTTTCTTCTAGCATTCTCTGCTTTAATGCTGGCCAAAATGAAGTCCACGCCGAAATGGTTCAAAATGCCAATGTTATAGCAAGAATATATGCCCACGGTGACTCGCAAAGATTTGACCAGGGAAGCCAAACAGTTGTCGTACAGGCACGCCAAGGGGACGAAGTCTGGGTGAGAAATTCTGACACCGCAGACACCTCAGTTTATGGATCCGCCTTTTCAACGTTTAGCGGATACTTGCTTTGGTCGCTTTAAATGCGATGGTATAGTATAACATTCCGTCAGAGATGAATCAGATTGGAATAAAGGATTTGAATATGGAAACAATATTATTTTGTTCTATTGTATTCTTACAAAACTATTCTTCTGCTATTTAAAAGATTCAGCGACTATTTTACCAGAGATAGATATTTTACAAGAGAACACTTGCCAAATGAGAACGTGTCCATTCTTACGGATAGCGGGATGTATATATACTGTACTGGTTCTTCCCTGGACAAATGGGGTGTTTTGCCTGTACCACAAAAACATATCGACCTTCTCTCATTGCCCTCTTATCATTGTGTGACGTTACATTCCGTTAAAATTACTAGTACTGGTTTTCAAGTTATGCTCCGGACAAGAGTTACAAGTATAAAAGCACAAAGGGAAAAATATCTTAATCTCTAGAAACAAGATAAGAAGTTATGTTATTGCATTCTGCACTTCCTCTCATTGCCATCTATAATTATGTCACGTTTCATTCCAGTCCCATTAGTTATTTTGTTTTCAAGTAATGTTCTAAAAAGAATTGCATGTTTAAATTACAACGGGCAAATCTGATATAAATATAGTTATAGTTCTTGCATTTTGTGTGATGCTTATTCCTATTAGTAGTTCCTAAGTCAGCTCCGGCCACAACGTGTAACAGTACAATTAGAAAGGACCATAGCTCAAATTTGAACGAAAAAAGAGTTATGATGCTTGTGTTCTGCACATGTTTGCAATGCCCTATATCATTGCCTCAAGTTTCATTCCAGTCCCATTAGTAGTTTTCAAGTTATGCTCCGGACAAGAATTATAGGTATAACATATTACTTTAATTTGAAAAATCCTTCCAGCACTCTGCACTTCATACCATTGCCCTCTGTCATTGTGTGAAGTTTCATTTCAGTTCCATTAGTAGCTCCAGACAAGAATTATAAGTAGGATATTAACTCGAATTTAAATAAAAAAAGAGTCATGGTGCTTGCACTCTGCACTTAAATGCATTGTCCTTTATCATTGTCAGAAGTTTCATTCAAGTCGCATTAGCAATTTCTAGTCATGCTCCAGACAATAATTATATGATTACAAAGGACAATAACTTAATTTAAATGAAGTTACAGATATGGTCCTTGCACTCTGCACTTCCTGCACTACCTCTTATTGCCCTATATCAATGAGTGCGTTCAGTTCTCTCTCGGTAACCATAGGCAAGCATCGGGTGCCGTCGTTAGTTGTCGGTTTGCCGATGGGTAAGTTGACGATAACCAATCTTGCCACGACTCTAGACCCGAGGTAGCATCGAAGGCCTCGTTGTGACATAAATTCAAAATGGCGTCGAACATCATCAACGAAACGCGTATTGCTGATAATGTAATCCCAATAAAAATACCGATGAATAATAAGACGTGCAATGTCTACAAACTCAAATGTCCAGTTTTGAAGTATAATAACGGCAGTTATTCTCTGCCTTTCCATTTTGCTAATGTATCGGTAGACAATAGTAACCTTGCACTGCCGTTGGTTCCATATACTACCCATATTAGTTCAGATATTGGTTACCAATTGTAACATTGGTACCCAATGGTAACTGGTAACCATTTATATGCTACCATCGGTAACCCACGCTGGTTGCCAATGGGAGAACCTTGAACGCACCCATTGTTTGAAGTTTCCCAGTGGGAGAACCCTGAACGCACCCATTGTCTGAACTCATTATTAGCTTGCAAGTTGCTCTCTGGACAAGATATTCGGACGAACGGAAGAAGCGGCGAATATATGCTCCTCCGAAGCTTTTCGCGGAGTACAGAAATCATATTACGATAAAGTCGACCGATATATTTATATAGGAAAAGAGGGTCCCTAAATGCAATACCAACATTCCATTCCATATAGGCTACCTACCCAGCAAGTTTCGTCGCAATACGTCACTCCTAACAAAAGTTACTTGGAGTAAACCATTTTTCTTTTTTTTAGTAACAGCGACCTTGACCTTGAACTAGTTGCCCCCAAATGAATTCCTGAACTTCCTTTCCATATAAACTACCTACCCTGCAAGTTACATCGCAACATCTCATTCTTAACAAAAGTTATTGATCGGAAACCATGAGTTTGACCCAAGTTTCCAATATAGCATATATATTGAATATTTAAAACTAGACGTGTGCCTCCTGTCAGCGCTATGTCAGTATAACAAGGTTTTTTGGACCCAGATAAATGACCTTAACAAACTGGCCTGACTAAGTTTTCGTGAAGAAGAAATGAGTATTTAACCCATATAATGACCATCAGTGTGACCTTGACCTTTATATTTTAGTATGGCCATGTCGATGGCGTCATGACAAGTATATATTGAGTTTGATGAAGAAATATCAAGAAATGAGAAAGTTATAGCCAACGTTAAATATTCGTGGAAAAAAACACGTGTATTTAGCCCATATAATGACATTCATTGTGACCTTGACCTTTATATTTTGGTATGGACATGTTGATGTTGTCATGATGAGTACATAGATGTTGTCATGGTGAGTACATATTGAAAGTTTGATGAAGAAATATCAAGAAATGAGAAAGTTATAGCCAACGTTAAGATTTCGTGACAAACTGACGGACGACAAAGTGATCCCTATGTATCGCATTTTCCTTCGAAAAGGCGACACAAACATCAAGGGCCATAACTATGGTGTTACTTGTCCAATCTGGCTGGGTTTTGAACTCGTCCGAGCTTCTATTGATCTTTACCAAACGTTACCAGATTGTTATGATAGGGCCTTGATATTGTCGTATCTCAGCAAAATTTTGCAGAGATGATCAGTAGCAAGCCTATAGTTGTGCATATCGTCACCTTGTTCCATGATTTGGCGGAGTTAGGGTCTTTTACGGTTTTAATACACATAATTTATATGGACTAGTTCTGCTGAACACCTGGCCGGATTTCAACGAAACTTGGCATGGATGATCAGTATCAAGCCAAGTTGTGCACACGTTCCCCATGTTCCGGTTGAATGATTTTTGGCAGAGTTATGGCCCTTTAAACATTCTACTACACAAACTTTGTCCAGACTAGTTCCCCTAATTTCAGTACCAGTCCTAGTTGTGCATATCATCGCCATATGTTCCGGTTGAAAGATTTTTGGCGGAGTTATGGCCCTTTAAAGGTTTTAATACACACACTTTGTCCGGACTAGTTCTGCTGAACCCCTGGCCAGAATTTCAGCGGAACTTGGCAAGGATGATCAGTATCAAGCCTAGATGTGCATATCATCGCCGTGTTCCGGTTGAATGATATTGGGCGGATTTATTTCCCTTTAAAAGTTTTAATACACATTGTCCAGACTAGTCTCTTCTGAACTACTGGACGGATATCAGCGATGATCAGTGCCTAGCTGTGCATATCATCACCCTGTTCCGGTTGAAAGATTTTTGGCGGAGTTATGGCCCTTAAAATACACAAACTTTGTCTGGACTAGTTCTGTTGAACCCCTGGCCGGATTTCATCGAAACTTGGCAAGGATGATCACTATCAAGCCTAGTTGTGCATATCGTCGACGTGTTCCGGTTTAATGATTTTTGACAGAGTTATCCGGACTAGTTTTCCCGGCTGGATATCAATAAAACTTGGCAGGAATATTCAGTGCCAAGCCTAGCACATATCCTTGTCTCGTTCCGGTTGAATGATATTTGGTTGTGGCTCTGTAAAATGTTTTAATGCACACACTTTGTCCAGACTAGTTCTCCTCAACCACTATTCGGCTTTCAACGGAACTTGGTTGCGTATATCATCGTCTTGTTCCGGTTGAATTATTTTTGGTGGAGTTGTGGCCCTTTAAAGGTTTCATACATAAGCTTTGTCCCGACTACTTCTGATGCCCTGCCTGGAATTCCATAAAACTTGATAGGGATGACCAATACCAAGCTGAGTTGCACAAACCTTCGTCGTGTTCCAGTTGAGTGATTGTTGGCACAAACCTTCGTCGTGTTCCAGTTGAGTGATTGTTGGCACAAACCTTCGTCGTGTTCCAGTTGAGTGATTTTTGTCACATTCCTTCGTCGTGTTCCAGTTGAATGATTTTTGTCACATACCTTCGTCGCGTTCCAGTTGAATGATTTTTGGCGGATTTATGGCCCTTTCTCCTATAGCGGAGACATCTGTTTTTGTTAAAAACAACCACTAGTTCAAAATTAGTATGGTTATTTGGTGACTCGAGTCAAAACTTTTTTTTTGAATGGCCTCGTTTAAATTGTTAGCCTGAGTCAAGGGTTTAAGTTTCTGTTGTGGGTGTTGTTGTTTTGTGGGCTTTTTGCAATGTTTTAAAAGAAGTACTGATGGGAATTGTATGACGACGACCCTTGATATAAGAGCCATTTCAACGTTTTACATAAGACTTATATATAGGGAAAAACATTTTTAAAAAATATGCTTCTCTGAAACTACAAGTCAAATGTTTAATATTTTGTATTTACCCTCAGCTTATGGTCCTCTACCAAGTTCGTTGAATGGTGACCCCGGGGTCAAATTTGGCCCCACCCCAGGGTCAAATGTTTTACATAGACTTATATAGGGGAAAACTTAAAAATCTTCATCTCTGAAACTACAAGAGCCAACAGTTTAATATTTTGTATTTACACTCAGCTTATCATGTCCTCTACCAGGTTTGTTCAAATGGTGACCCTGAGGTCAAATCTACTATGGTGACGAATTTCAAAATACCTATATCTAGTAGATATTCGAATTTATGAAGGGTTAAGGTCATGATTCATACTAATTAAAAACAGAAGGGCCAAGATGGACCTGAATCGATCACCTGAGGATCTTTGCAAGGATGAAACGATTGTCCTCTCGCAAATGCTTGATTGAAGATCTTTTTAAGTCTTTCCTTATGTAAGTGTATGTAAAACATGCAAAATCTCTAAATACAAACTCTGGACCCAGGGGCTGCAGCCATTTTTGACCACAGGCATTCAAATGAGCAAAATGTACAGTATTTATTGACAACTAGGCTTGATACTGATCATCCTTGTCAAGTTTCTTCTATATCCAGCCAGGGGTTTAGGAGAACTAGCCCGGAAAAGATTTGTGGTATCAAAATCCTTTAAAGGGCCATAACTCTGCCAAATATCTGAAACCCGGAACGCGACGAAGACATGCACAACTAGGCTTCATTCAACCAGAACACGGCAATGATTTGCACAACTAGACATGGAATTGATCATCCCTAAAAAGTTTCGTTTAAATCCGGCCAGGGGTTCAGGAGAACTAGTCAGAACAAAGTGTGTGTATTAAAACCTTTAAAGGGTCATAACTCCGCCAAACTAATTCAACCGGAACATGGCGATGATTTGCACAACTAGACATGGAATTGATCATCCCTAAAAAGTTTCGTTTAATCCGGCCAGGGGTTCAGGAGAACTTGTAAGAACAATGTTTGTGTATTAAAACCTTTAAAGGGCTATAACTCCGCCAAAATCATTCAACTGGAACACGGTGACTATGTACAACCAGGCTTGGTACTGATCATCCTTGCAAAGTTTCAATGAAATCCGGCCAAATGAAGGCCCTTAAGTCTTAATGAGGCCAAGATATAGCATATTTCAGAAAACCAAGGGCCATGATTCCAATGTAAATGGTCCAATCTGAATGGTTTTCGAACTTGTCCGAGCTTTCATTGATATTAACAATCTGGTAAAGTTTCGTAAAGATAGGATGAAAGATGAATTGAATGTTGTTTAACGGCTCATCAACACAGTATAGGTTATTTAGAGCCGCCCCAGAGAGAGGGGAAGGATACATAGGAATTCGGGAACCGTGCCCTACTCTTATTATCGAATAGATTCCTATGGTTCTTTAACGTGCTCGGAGGATAGACCGATTACACGGGACCGCCCGGTTAACGTCCCCATCTGACGGACGAGGCTAAGGGAACACACCGGAGAAACTCAGTGGCATCACGAAGGATTGAACCCGGGGCCTCCGGTTACAAATCTGTCGCGCTACCGACTGCTCCACGGCAGCCCTCAAAATGAAGGCCCTATCGTAGTATAGGATTTTTAACTAAATCAAGGGCCATAACTCCACTGTTATTGGTCCGATCCGGCTGGTTTTCGAACTTGTCCTAGCTTTCATTGATATAAAGACACTGGTAAAGTTTCGTAAAGATCCGATTAATAATGAAGGCCCTAGAGTGTTCACAAGGCAAAAGTTAACAGACGGATGGATGACAGACGGACGGACGACATACAACTCTTCATCCCATAAGCTAACAAGAGGCCCAAAAGGGCCTGTATCGCTCTACATGGTGGGGTGGGGTGGGGTGGGGGAAGATAGCAGGATTGTGTGTCAGATATGGCAATATCAAACTAGTTTTATATAAACTGTCTTCAATTACCAAGATATTGGGGAGGGATGTATTTGGCTCAAGTTTGGCTGGCTTTAAAACAAATCAAGCTTTCGTTAATATAAACACTCAAACCAAGTTTCACATGTGACCCAGGGGCGGGGCCAAATTTGACCACAGGGTCACCATTTGAACAAGCTTGGTAGAGGAAAATCAGCTGAGTGTAAATACAAAATATTAAACCGTTGGCTCTTGTAATTTCACAGAAGATTGTTTTTGAAGTTTTCCCCTATATAAGTTTACGTAAAACTGTGACCACTAGGGCGGGGCCAAATTTGAGCCCGGGGTCACCATTTGAACAAACTTGGTAGAGGATCCATAAGCTGATAATAAATAAAAAATATTAACCTTTATCTCTTGCAGTTTCATAGAAGATAGAACTCTATATAATTATAACTCTACATACTCTAAGCTCCCAATTTAAGAAAAAAACAACAAGGTTTCTTGAGAGAAAAAAAAGGAAAAAAGAAAATAAAAATAAAAAATAACAAGAGGTCAATGACCTTGAAGCTCTACTGATTGATTTTGATTTCAGGAAGTAGTCGCTACAGACTTGTTTTTTGAAAATCTATTTTTAACCGTGGCGGCCATCTTGAATTTCCGGCCGACCTGAAATTTTGCTAGGAGCAATTAGACATTAAGAGCAACATTCCTGTGAAGTTTCATGAAAATCTGTCAAGTAGTTTCAGAGAAGTAGTCGCTACAAGTTTTCATTATATAACTCTATGTAAACAAAGATGGCCGCTGGTAGCCATGTTTAACGTCAAATCAAAACGATTTTCGACAAGGACCAACATCATGTCATACTGATCATTTTAGAAAAAGTCCCATATCAATATCTCTTATTGTTTTGAAGAAGTAGTCGCTACAAACTTATTTATTTTAAATCTATTTTTAGCTGTGGCGGCCATCTTGAATTTCCGGCTGACCTGAAATTTTTCTAGGATCAACTAGACATCAAGAGCAACATTCCTGTGAAGTTTCATGAACATCCGCCAAGTAGTTTCAGAGGAGTAGTCGCTACAAGTTTTTACTATATAACACTATGTAACCAAAGATGGCCACTGGCAGCCATGTTTAACGTCGAATCAAAATAATTGTCCACAAGGATCTACATCATGTCATGCTGATCTTTTTAGAAAAAGTCCAATATCAATATCACTTATAGTTTTCAAGAAGTAGTCGCTACAAACTTATTTTTTAAAAATCTATTTTTAGCTGTGACGGCCATCTTGAATTTCCGGCCGACCTGAAATTTTTCTAGGATCAATTAGACATCAAGAGCAACATTCCTGTAACGTTTCATGACAATCCGCCAAGTAGTTTCAGAGGAGTAGTCGCTACAAGTTTTTACTATATAACTCTATGTAAACAAAGATGGCCGCTGGCAGCCATGTTTAACGTTGAATCAAAATAATTTTTGACTAGGATCAACATCATGTCATGCTGATCATTTTAGAAAAAGTCCCATATCAATATCACTTATAGTTTTCAAGACGTAGTCGCTACAAACTTGTATTTTAAAACTCTATTTTTAGCTTTGGCGGCCATCTTGGATTTCACATCAACATGAATTTTTGCTAGGATCAACTAGACTTTATGGGCAACATTTCTGTAAAGTTTCATGAATATTCATCCAGTAGTTTCAGAGGAGTTGTCGCTACACATAATAGTTTACGGACAGACGGACAGACGGACGGACGACGGACGCCGCACCACGGCATATGCTCTGCTGATCTCTGATCAGTAGAGCTAAAAATCAATCAAAAAAAACATTTAAAAAAAATAAAAATAAAAAAAATAAAAATTTAAAAAAGAAATTAATAATAACAAGAGCATCAAGAATTGCAGAGCAATCCATAGTCCCCACTGGCCCAGACAAGCACTTTCCAGACATTTCCTATGATGGAGGTCAAAGATCAAGGTCAAGGTCACAATGACCTTATTTTGGTATGCAACACACCGCTATCCCAAGATGTATTCACATGCCAAGTTTGTTATCTCTAATTGTTATAGTATTGAAAATACGGTCCGGACAAGCATTATCTATGACAGAGGTCAAGGTCAAGGTCACAGTGACCTTATTTTGGTATGCGACACACCGCTATCCCAAGATGTATTCACATACCAAGTTTGGTATCTCTAAGTGTTACAGTATTAAAAATACGGTCCGGACAAGCATTTTCTATGACATAGGTCACAGGTCAAGGTCACAATGACCTTATTTTGGTACGCGACACACCGTTATCCCAAGATGTATCCACTTACCAAGTTTGGTATCTCTAAGTGTTATAGTATTGAAAATACGGTCCGGATAAGCATTTTCTATGACAGAGGTCACAGGTCAAGGTCAAAAGAGACAATGACCTTATTTTGGTATGCGACACATCACTATCCCAAGATGTATCCACAAACCAAATTTGGTATCTCTAAGTGTTATAGTATTGAAAATACGGTCCGGACAAGCATTTTCTATGCATTTTCTATGACATAGGTCACAGGTCAAGGTCACAATGACCTTATTTTGGTATGCGACACACTGACATCCCAAGATGTATTCACATACCAAGTTTGGTGTCTCTAAGTGTTATAGTATTGAAAATATGGCCCGGACAAGCATTCGGAAGGACGGACGGAAGGACAGGGTGCAAACCCTTTAGTCTCCCACGGGACTTGTCCCCTGGTATCTCTCAGTGTTATAGTATTGAAAATACGGTCCGGACAAGCATTTTCTATGACAGAGGTCACAGGTCAAGGTCAAGGTGACCTTATTTTGGTACGCGACACACCGCTATCAAAAGATGTATCCACATACCAAGTTTGGTATCTTAAAGTCTTACAGTATTGAAAATATGGCCCGGACAAGCATTCGGAAGGACGGACGGAAAGACAGGGTGCAAACCCTTTAGTCTCCCATTGGATCGGTCCCCTGGTGTCTCTAAGTGTTATAGTATTGAAAATACGGTCCGGACAAGCATTTTCTATGACAGAGGTCACAGGTCAAGGTCACAATGACCTTATTTTGGTACGCGATATATATGTATTATAGGGGTTCTGGACCACAACTAAATTACCCCAAATAATCAAAAATCACCACACAAAAAATTTCAGTTTACTGAAAATTAAGTCAATTAAACTGGTTATTTATCATGTCCCAGGCGCTAAATAACCCAAGATTTTAAGACTGAATTGTGAAAATGTTTTAAAATTGGATGTTTAAATTTTATTGTAAAACAGAGGTTAAACTATAAATACTCAATACGTCTAAATTTCAAACATTCTTTATTATAATCCTTATAATACCAATATTCGTTATATTTTCTAAGTGTTGAAGCACCGCATTTACAACAAATTTGAAATTGGGCAGTAGTACCCAATCCACAATTTAAACAAGGTAGAATTTTACAAGTTTTCATTCTATTTTTATGAACTTTACAATATTTTGAATTTTTAACAGGTTTTTTGGTACAAATACCGTTGGAACTGATCTTTAGGAACTGACACGGAATCATTGCTTTATATTTATAGTAATAATTTTTTATATTAAATAAAAATATGTTTAGGTATAAAGAAAAGAGAAAAAAAATGTCTAACACGAAAGATACTATAAATAATTTATTATCCCTGTATAATACAGGTATAATAGATAAGGAATCACTAAATATGGCACTGAAATCATTAGGAGGTCAACCAACCAAAATTGAGGAAGAAATTGCATCACTTAGGAAAGAAGTTAAAGAAATTGCATTAGTTAAGAAAAAATTGGAATTACTTGAGGAAGAAAATAAAGTCTTGAAAACAAGGGCAACTACCAGCCAACCTTTTGGAGATAAAAAGATAGAACCAACTAGTAAATCTTTTGAAAGTTTTAAGAAAAGAAGAAAGCTTAAAAAACTTAAGAAAAGGCAGGCTAAAAAAGAATTAAGTCAAGATGATAAATACAAAAAACAAATGGCTAAAGTAATCCAAGAGCTGCAAGAAAAGCAGAAAGAAGAAAAAGAAGAAGACAAATTAAAACTAGTTGACAATCCAAAATGCGGATATTTTAGAGCATACGAAATATCTGTAAATAAATACAAAGATTCTCAAAAAGTATTTCGTGATAAAAAATCTATTATTACAAAACAAATTATCAAAGAGCTGATAAAAACAAAAGGATTAAAGTTTCAATTAGCTCTTACTATAGATTTATTTAAAGATGATGGTTCTACCAAAAAATACACCACTGCAGTATTAAACAGTGAACAAAATGCCATTTTGAGCTCTGAAAAAATAAGCGAGCTTTATGACGATTCATCTGCATTTATACAAGAGACTCTTGAAAGATTTACAAATACTGCATCCGGATTAGAAGTTGATCACTGTGTTAAGCTTTATTTGAATATTGCAAAGTATGAACCATTAAAAGGTTCTTCATATATTCCACTGCCTGTAGAATTAGCTAACAAAAAAGCAATAATAAACGTAAAAAATAACGCTAATCAATGTTTGTTTCATGCTATAAATTCTGCACTAAATCCTTTCGCAGATCACACCGATAGGTTGTCAAAATATCCTAGTATAGATTTTCTAAAAAAAGACGGAATTGACTTTCCTACACCAATTTCTCAAATTTCAAAAGTAGAAAAACTAAATAATCTTGCTATTAATGTTTACGGATGTACCATATCAGAAAAAAGTAAAAAAGTAAATGTTTTTCCGTATAAAATATCAGAACAACCCAAAGATATTAATAGAATTAATCTGCTTTTGATATCTGATAAAAATGTTACACACTATTGCCGGATTAAAAACTTAAATAGGTTATTATATGATCAAAACAAATATAAAGGCAAAACTTATTTTTGTGATCGTTGCCTTTATGGATTTTCAAATGAAGACTTACTAACAAATCACAAAGAAGATTGTGAGGGTATCAACAAAAAATCTTGCGAAATTGAAATGCCAGAAAATGGTAAAAATACTGTAAAATTTAAAAATTACCAAAATAAAATGCATGTTCCTTATGTAATATATGCTGATTTTGAAAGCATAATTAAACCACAATTAAAACAATTTGGAAAAAAATCAGAAATTCAAAATGTACACGAAGCTTGTGGTTTTGTATACCAGGTTGTCAGATATGATGGCAAAGCTGAAGAACCTGTTATTTACAGAGGTGAAGATGTCTTTGAAAAGTTTTTAAATCACTTAGAATGTGAGAAGAGCAACATTAATAATATATTTGCTCACCCAAAACCATTAATCATGACACAACAAAATGAGGAAGATTATGAAAAAGCAACACACTGCTGGATATGCGAGAATGAAATAGGTAGGAAATGTGGCAAAAACTGTAAAGTAAGAGACCACTGTCATTTTACAGGTGAATATAGAGGTGCAGCACATAAAAACTGTTACCTAAAGCTGAAAATAAAACCAACAAAACACCTATACCTGTTATATTTCACAACCTCAAAGGATATGATAGTCATCTCATCATGCAAAAAATACATAAAATGACAGGTAATATTACATGCATTCCAAACAACGCTGAAAAGTATATTTCATTTAGTGCCGGACAACTTAGATTTTTGGATAGCTTTCAGTTTATGGCTTCGACTCTGGAAAAATTGGTTGATGCAACAGGCACATCTGATTTTAAAATTACCAAAAATCAGTTTAGACAAACAAATTTACCTCTGGAGAAAGTATTTACCCGCATGAATATATGGACAGTGTGGAAAGATTTAAGGAAACGAAATTACCACCTATAGAAAAGTTTTACAGTTCAAGTAAAGAGCTTGAAGACAAAGATTATGAAGATTATGAATATGCTCAAAAACTATGGAAAGAGTTTAACTGTAAAACTCTTGAAGACTATCATAATTTATATCTAAAACCTAAACTTTTACGAAAAGGTGTTTATCCATACGAATATATGGACAGTATGGAAAGATTTGAGGAAACGCAATTACCACCTATAGAAAAGTTTTACAGTAGTCTCTCAGATGGAAGTATAAGTCCCAAAGATTACGAGCACGCTCAAAAAATATGGAAAGAGTTTAACTGTAAAACTCTTGGAGACTATCATGATTTATATCTAAAAACTGATGTAACTCTGTTAGCAGATGTGTTTCAAACTTTTAGAAAAACATGTATGAATGCATATAAACTTGATGCTTTACATTACTATACAGCACCTGGATTATCTTGGGATGCTTTACTCAAACATTCAAAAATAGAATTAGAACTTTTGACAAACATTGACATGCACTTATTTATAGAAAAAGGTATGCGTGGTGGAATTAGTATGGTATCAAAACGATATGCCAAAGCAAACAATCCACACGTGGCTGATTATAACCCTAACAAGGAAAACAACTTTTTAATGTATTATGATGCAAATAATCTTTATGGGTGGGCAATGAGTCAGCCACTTCCATATTCCGGATTTAAATGGGTTGACTTAAAAACATTACAAGAGCTAAGAAAAGATAAAGGATATTTTCTTGAAGTAGATTTAAAATATCCTAAAGAACTACATGATAGTCACAATGATTATCCACTTGCCCCTGAAAGATTAAAAGTAAAAAAAGAATGGTTATCTGAGTACCAAACAAATCTATTAGAAAATAACGTTATGACAGAACAACTAGTACCAAATCTTATGGACAAAACAAAATATGTATTACATTATAAAAATTTACAGTTGTATTTATCATTAGGCATGGAATTAACAAAAATCCACAGGGTGCTAGAATTTAATGAAAAACCTTGGATGGCATCATACATAAATTTAAACACAGAACTTAGGAAAAAAGCTAAATCACAATTTGAAAAAGATTTTTACAAGCTTATGAATAACTCAGTATTTGGAAAAACAATGGAAAATTTAAGAAAGCGAACTGACATAAAATTAGTAAAAACTGACGGCTCTAATAATGAAAAAATAAGAAAAATAATAGCCAAACCAAACTTTAACAGACGTGTAAAAATTTTAGATGAATTATCGGCAATACATGTAAACAAAACAAAATTGAAATTAACCAAGCCAATTTATGTTGGAATGTCAGTATTAGATTTATCAAAATATATGATGTATGATTGGTATTATAATACTTTGAAAAAAAGGTATGGAGATAACTGTACTTTATTATACACAGATACTGACAGCTTGCTTGTAGATATAAAAACAGAAGACGCGTATAAAGATATGTCTGAAATGAAAGATGAGTATGATCTAAGTGATTATCCTCAAAATTACCCAATGCATGATGATACAAACAAAAAAGTATTGGGTAAAATGAAAGACGAATGTGCTGGTGTTTCTATAGCTGAGTATGTTGGATTAAGACCCAAGCTATATTCTTATTTGAGAGCGGATGAGAAGATTATTAAAAAAGCAAAGGGTGTAAAAGAATATGTAGTCAAAAAACACATAAACTTTGAAAACTACAAGGATGCATTGTTTGGCAAGAAAAAATACACCCATAAAATGAATATGATGCGATCAATGAAGCATCAAATATATGGCATAACAGTAAACAAAGTTACACTATCACCATTTTACTCAAAAAGATATATACGAGAAGATGGAATTACAGCTGATGCACATGGTTTCTAAAAAAATTATGAATTTGGGTATCAGCAGGAACAATAAGTAATTCTTCTTTGACAAATCCTCTTTGTGGCGCTGGTGCTTTCAAATAATAAACACTTATACCTTGCGTCACCATATAACTTTTAATCTTGTGAATATCTACACTCCACATTGGATCAGTTGCTCTGCGTCTTCCACCTTCTTGTTCCCCGGGTTGATATAAATATCTTACACTTGCATTCATACAGATAGGATCATCTTTTAATATTTTTGTTTCAACAGAAGGAGGCTTTTTTGTCTCCGCATTTATGGCTTTGACAACTTCTGGTAATCTCTTTACCCATTCTCTATTACGTTTTTGGGAATCTATTTCCTTAGCATCCTGATAACCGAACAATCTTTCAGCTAATGTTCTGTTAAATCTTTCCACTAAAGCTTGGTCTCTGTGTATTTCTGTTCTGCCTCGTCTGATATTTACTTTGTGTTTTGCCATCAACTGTGATACTGCACCCATAAATTCTCTGCCTGGATCCACTTGTAATAATTTTGGATATTTCAAATGTCGACTGTCTATTTTCTCAAATGCTTTGGCAACTTCTTTGCTATCCTTGGAAGTCAGTGGCTCTGCTTCTTTGTATCTACTTGCAATATCAACCACAGTCAATGCATATTTATATGTTTTGCGTCCACGACCAAAGCCGAAAGTATCATGCGGCAGAAATAACAAATCAGCTTGATGCACTTCATTCTTAGCAGAAACATCAAACCTGGGTCTAACTATTTTCTTTGGCGCAGGTAAATAAATCTGCCACACAGCTTGTTTCTTTAAAAATTCTAATGCCTTTTTTTCACTGACACCAGCCTCTTTTGCTAATTTTTTAACTGCTGTGTAACCTCTCCAAAATCCTTTTGGGCTGTAATAAATCTTTTCCATTTTTTTCTACTAAAGATTAAACTTTATATAACTATAAAGAAAAAATGGATATCACAACTGCACAATTCGATGAACTGCTCGAAGAGCAATATCAAAATAGCACAAAGAAATGGACAGAATTGGAACTAAATAAAATATACACTATTACAGATACGAAAATAGTAGAAACTGGATATGGTCCATCCATGGTATTGACATTATTAGACAACGGTGAAGTATGGGCGCCTGGTCATCTCAAAGATAAATTAGAGAAGAGTGCTAAACCACCATATTATATGCGACCACTTGGATTGAAACCATGTAAAAACAACAACAAAAATAGGTATCATGCTTAGTCTTTTCAAAGTAAACATATTTAGTCATTTCAAATCCAAAAAAGTCCAAAGTAATTATAGTTTTAAACAAAACAAAATAGAGAAATTACGTTTATTTTGGTGGGCATGGCTGCAACGTAATTTCTCTATTTTGTTGAACCGGAGATGGTGTATAGAAATCACTCAACTTAGGCTCCGGTTCCAAAAGCAAATGTTTGCCAGTTATGTAATAATACTGCTTCATAGCTTGGTCTACATCATCAAAAGTCTGCTCTGCATGATGCTCTTTTAGCAGTTGCTTATTAATAAAATCTAATCTCTCTGTTCTTTTTTTATTCCACTCCGCTTGTGCTGCGTTTAATTGTTCTACGGCTTTGTCATGCCTTTGTCTTTCCTCATCTGAATGACTTCCCATTTTTGATGCGTTTGTTAATGCACCACCGATCATCATTGCTACTGCACTTGCCATTTTTTTATATACATTTTTTTTAAAATTATTTCATAATATCCGCAGGAATAATACCTTGCTTAATCAACATATCCTTTGTAGCCATTGCTAACATTATATCCACGGACAGCATCCCAAAATCTACCATATTAAAATCCACTTTAGGGGCTGGTCTTTTTAGTAGTTTTCTGCCAATCTCAGAATATCCAACAGTTAGAAGTGTTTCCATTCCAGCGTGATACATCATATTTGCAATTTGTTTTCCGTCAATACTTGCTGCCATTTTTTTATATTATTTTTTATATTATTTTTTTAAATAAATTATTAAAAACAATCAAACGGGTCTTTTGGTGCAACATGAACAGCAGCTTGCACAGGTTGCGTAGCAGATTTCTTGTTATAAATATACAAACCCAACCCAGCAATACCAAATAAAAGCAGACACGGTGGAATATACATTTATTTTGATTTCTGGTTCCTCTTCATCTATTGTTATTTTTGTTATTTGATTTGCAGTATCTTGATATGCAGCATTTTGATTTGTAACATCTTGAAGCAAACGCTTTGCCTTTTTTGCCGCTGCTCCTTTTTTTCCAGCTTCTACTCGTTTTGGATTTTTTACTTTTTGTTGTTCAACAGGTTGTGTAACAACAGGTATAACTTCACTCTCTTGATTCTCCATTTATATTATCTATATTTTTATTTTTATTAAAATCAATATGTCTGACAGTTGTCAGTATTGCTGTTAATGGTGCCAAGCACATCCCATACCTGTAATACAACTCACAACAAGCACTTGTCAAAGCATGATTAATAAATGGGTCTTCCTCCAAATCTTCTATCAGTTTTGGTGGATTGGTTACATTAAAATATTTTGATACTCCCATCACATACAAGTTAATAAAAGAATTGCCTAAAGTCTTGGTCATGCTTGCCCCAAGTCTTGCTTCATATCTGCAGTAAAGTTTGTTAATTTCATCCGGGGGCATGCCATCTATATTTGTGAGTTTTATGTCTTTACCCAAATATTGACGACTACCACCGCCAGCCACTATGGCTGATAATCTTTCTTTTTTTGTTTCTTGTTGCTTTGATTCATCTGGTTCCGTCTGTTCCGATATATTTGGTAATAGTTCTTCCGCATTCATTTTTATATTATTAATCTTATTTTTTATCTTGAAATAAATATAAAATAAAAAACAACTAGCTGCGATATTCATGCAACTAGTAATTGTTAGTATTGTTAATAGCATTGTTATTAACATGCTATTTTTTCTATTAACATTATTAATTTGCTGCAAGCATTGCTATTAACATTACTAATTTGCTATGAGCAATGCTATTAGCAATACTATATTCATGGTCAGTATTGCTATTAACATTGCTACTTTGCTGTTAGTATTACTATTAGCAACAGTTGTAAAAAAAAAGGTATTATACCTGTGGATATTATGAAATAAATATATTAAGTAATAATAAAAAAATATTATATAAGAAAAATTGGATTTGAAAATAACAGACGGTGAGATTAGTGATTATGACAAAAATAAAACAGCACTGGAAATTATGACAAGAGATGACGATGACGTAAAATGTTGTATATGTGTTTCAGAAAGTAAGTTTTTACAAACGTATGCAAAAGGTGCACAGGAAACGCCTGTAATTTCTGTGACAAAGGACGGCGTAGATTATTTTATATGTGAGCCAAGAGGGTATGTTTTACAAGCCCCGAAAAACATGAGTAGTGATGTTGTACCGATATTGGTTAGTGCATTGAGTTTATGGTTTATATAAGACACTCTAGTTTTTATTTTTGAAAAAAATTATTCAACCCAATAACCAGTTGGTTGGTCAGTTCTCAAAATTAACTTGGAATATTTAGTCTTAGCTTAAGCTTTTCTTATTCTGGTTCTCTCTTCCAGCGTTGGAATAACATCATTTTCTCTCAAACAATTTTCATAACTATCTCTGTCTTTGGTGTAAAATATACACAACCATTTTGCTTGCTCTCTCAAATCTTTCAATACAGAATTATATCTCTGTGATATAACCCACACTGATTGTTTGGCGTGACGACCAGAGAATGCCAACTCTGACAACATATCTTTTTTCTTTGTTAATTCTTTTGTGGCGGAGCAATCATCAATGATGTATAATGTGGGCTGGCCAGCATATCTTTTGAAAAATAAACGCAACAGTTCTTGTAACATTTCTTTACCGTTGCTCACGGGATTGACAATTATTATTTTTTTATCTTTTGGATGTTTTACATCACCTATCCAGGATCTATTTTTATAAGCCTCGTTCCACTCTATAGTTGGACACAATATAATTATATGTTCAAAAACTCCAACATACTCTTGTTCAAGTATGTCAAGAACAAACTCTGTTTTACCACAGCCTGTCTGACCACAAATAATGGCACTGTGTGAATATTTAGGATATTTTTGTTGTAAACTAATATCGTACTTCTTTGAATCTTCCATCTTCGAAATTGATTTGCGCATCTTGTATTATATATATATATAAATATTTAAAGTTTGATCTGCATCTGCTTTTTTATTTATTAATATCGTTATGCCTTCACTGCCTTCTATTCTTCTTCCACTGCCGTATAATAAATGGTCATCACATGTTCTAAGGTCAAGCCACAAAGCATATGATTTTGTCAAATAAGTCTCAAGAGAAACATTGGTAAAGTTTAAGTCCCTCGCTACTATTTCTGTCTCTTTATTTCTTTTTGATGTTAAAGCAAAATATTTGTTGATTTCATCCCAATGTTGATATGCCTTCATGCCCTGACTATACAACTGATTTGGTACTCCCTCTATTGTCATTTCAACCTTTTCAATCTTTGGGTTGTAATAGGTTTCTGCGCTTGTTCTTTCTGGGTCTTCAAACAGCATAAGAATACCTTTCATGCTCTGTGCTGGTACATTAATATTGATATTCCAAAGGGTTTCAGATTTGTTTGCTGTTCTTTTTCTATGTCGCAAGATACGATCATACAAAAATACTATCTTACCATTGACTTGCTGTCTTATTTGTCTGGATAATTCAACATCACTAACCGTATCAAATTCCAAGCAGATATTTTTTATTACATAAGATGCATCAGCAGCACTGCTTTTGATAACTTTGTTATAATCGTTAAACGTTAATTCATATTCTAACCTATCACCAAGCCCCGCTTGGTAAAATGGCATATGACTTTCTAACATTTCAAAGTCCAGTGGAATACAAAATCTATTTCCATAAGCTGCTGCTATAGCTTCATCTCCGGTGTCTGAGGAAGCATCTCCCGCACCAATTCTATGTTTTAACATGTTTGCTTTACCAATACCTTGGTAAGCTATGTTTACTCGTTCGGTAGGGCTTTTCCATAAATCTACATAACAATGATATATATCACTGTCATCTATTGACATGACTTCATTGCCACTTATTCTTATTGTCATTTTTTTCACAATTGTTCTGCCCAGATTCTGGAATAGAGTAGCGTTGGCGTCTGTTCTGCTTTTAAGTTATATTTCAAAGGCAAGACGAGCAGTACGTGGAACTATCACATCATTAGTACTTAGATTTGGAAATCTCACAAGCAGTTGCTGGTTCGATCCAGATGTTGAAGATGTGGATGAAGATGCCTGGAATGAATTACTTGAAGACGAATTTATACAACCTGACTCAGAATTTCAGAGACAAATTGTAAATGAAAATAACCATATTGATCAGCTTCAAGGAAAAGATAAAACAGAAGAACAGCTCACACAAAAAAAGTGGTTAGTAGATCAATTTTTTACTGAGGTTAATGCTGAGATCAGCGGAATTGATTATAAAGATGATTTTAGAGTGGATGAGGACGAAATCGGTAGAACAATGTTATATGCAGTTCAGTTGGGAACAGATGATGTTCCACTTACCTATTATAAGGGAAATAATCCAAACGAACCAATCAAGTTTTATGCGCTGGACACTCTACATAGAAAACATGGCATTGACTTCATAAAAAATAATTTAAATATATATGATTATTTAGCCCCACGTGAAAGAAAGGCTCAGAGTAGGGCAGAATTAGCATCCTTGGCAAAAACAAAAAATACCCTCACAAAAGAAGGAGAAAATATACCAATGCAAACTTTTTCAACAACTGAAGATGTACAAAATACAGTAGATGCTGTAAATATAATTGAGAGTGATTTGAGTAATATAATAGAGAAACTCATCCTAAAACTGCTGTTCAACCAGGAGATCTAACACTGCGAGAGATACGAGGTTTAGATAAGAGATTGCAAAGCTTCCGTGGAAAACTTACTAATAATCTCTCAAAGCTCACTGAGCTTGATAAAGATATAGCAAAAGAAAAACAAAAATTAGAACAGGTGAGCACCCCCGGGCAGGAGGATGAGTTTCAACAAGAGCGCCTACGTGACAGAATAAAAAACTTAGAAGATGAAAAAAGTGCACGACTTGAAGCGGCGAGTGAAAACAAAGAAGCATTACGCAGTCAAATAAACAGGATAAAAGAAACTATAAATCAGGTGTTAAGAGAAGACACAACATTGGGTGAAAGAATCAAAACCTTGTTTAGGGAGCAAGGTATTACTATTGTTAGTATTTTGACTGCCTTTGGTATGATTATTGGGGTATTAGTTGATGCCATTATTCCTACAACAGGAGGAGGGACTGCACCTGTTCCAACTCCAAAACCTGATTCATCAAGTGTGAAAGACTGGATAAAAAAACACTATTTAATCTTGGTAAACTTCTTGCCAACCTAGCTGGTAAAGCTGCTGCAGCGCTTCCAGGAGTTATTGGTGCAATAGTATCATGGCTTTTATCTGCAACAGGTAATGTTATTAATTGGCTTGGTAACAATCTATG